>SJYV01018065.1:290901-302612 GCA_006410875.1 Neotragus pygmaeus
CTGTTTGGAACCAGTCTGTTGTTCCATGTCCAGTTCTAACTGTTGCTTCCTGGCCTGCATACAGATTTCTCAAGAGTCAGGTCAGGTGGTCTGGTATTCCCATCTCTTTCAGAATTTTCCACAGTTTATTGTGATCCACACAGTCAAAGGCTTTGGCATAGTCAATAAGGCAGAAATAAATGTTTTTCTGGAACTCTCTTGCTTTTTCCATGATCCAGCGGATGCTGGCAATTTGATCTCTGGGTCCTCTGCCTTTTCTAAAACCAGCTTGAACATCAGGAAGTTCACGGTTCATGTATTGCTGAAGCCTCGCTTGGAGAATTTTGAGCATTACTTTACTAGCATGTGAGATGAATGCAATTGTGCGGTAGTTTGAATGTTTTAAAGAGGAACAGCATGTGCAAAGGCCCTATGGCTAGCAGGGCTAAAAGAAAGCCAGTATGCTTGGACAGGGGCAAGAGAGGGGAGCTGGTGTGAGGTGAGGTTGGGAGGTGGAAAGGACCACAAAGAACAGTATAGGTTATTGAGCTGTCCTGTCTTTCTCCAATAGGAAGTTCAGTTCAGTTCAGTTGCTCAATCGTGTCCAACTCTTTGCAACCCCATGGACTGCAGCATGCCAGGCTTCCCTGTCTATCACCAACTTCTGGAACTTGCTCAAACTCATGTCCATTAAGTTGGTGATGCCATCCAACCATCTCATTCTCTGTCATCCCTTTCTCCTCCTGCCTTCAATCTTTCCCAGCAACAGGGTCTTTTCCAGTGAATCAGTTCTTCTCATCAGGTGGCCAAAGTACTAGAGTTTCAGCTTCAGCATCAGTCCTTCCAATGAATATTCAGGACTGATTTCCTTTAGGATTGACTGGTTTGATCTCCTTGCAATCCAAGGGACCCTCAAGAGTCTTCTCCAACACCACAGTTCAAAAGTATCAATTCTTTGGCTCAGACAATTTGCTTATCAGTTCTTCAGCACTCCAATAGGAAATAGGAAGCTATTTAGTGTTTTAAGCAGAAGAGTGTCCCAATCAGATTTCCATGGTGAAGAGATTACTTTGTCTGCAACATAGAATTTATATTGGAAGGGAAGTGGTCTGAGTGGATGGGGGAGAAGACCAGTCAGTAAGATAAACTGCAAGCCCAAGCAGGAAATGGTGTTTGCTTCTGTCGGGCTGAAGGGGTAGAGATAAGCGAGCAGATTTGAGTGATATGTGAGAAAAAAGCTGAGCAAAACTTAGTGATGATCAAATATGGAAGGCTGAGATTGAAAAGACAGTCCAGAATGATCCCTGGGTTTCTGGGTTGCTGAAGAGGCTTGATGGAGGTATCAGTCACTGAAAAAGAGAAACTAGGAGTACAGCCCCGTTGCTGGTGCTGGGTGTAGGGCTGTAGGTACAGCAACAGGATGATGATTAGGAAGTCATGTGACATGTCACATGATATTAATACCTGAGTCTTGGTATTCACATCCTTATACAATCCCTTTCTCTTGTGGGTGACTGGACCTACTACTTTACTTCTAATGAATAGAATAAGGCAAAAGTGATAGAATGTCACTTCTGAGAGTAAATTACAAAGAGACTGCTATCTTCCGCTCCCTCTCCTCTCTCTCTGAATTCTCACTCTGGGGAAAGCCAGCTGCCATGCTTTAAGAAGCTTTATGAAAAGGCACCAGGGTAAGGAACTGATGTTTGTGAGCGACAGCCAGTGTGGATCTGAGACCTACCAACTGCTGCATGAGTGGGCTTAGAAGTAGGTCTTCCTCTGTCCTCCTGGGCTGACTGCATCCTTGGCCAATGCCTTGATTTCAGCCTCCTGAGAGCCTGAGCTAGAGGAGCTTACTCTTCCACACCCAGATTCCTGACCCACAGAAACTATGAGATAATAAATGTGTGTGATTTGGGGTTTGGGGGTAATTTGTTACACAGCAATAGGTAATTAATACAGATGACCTAAATAGATACATATCTTATATGAAAAATATTAAGTTGAAAATTTGATATAGATCAGGAGCACAGAAAATTCTGGACTAAAGTTATAAACTTGATATGCATGCATCCTGAGAGGCAAAGTATAAAATGGAGGAGGAGAGATTATTTAAACAAGTCTAGAGGAGCTCCATAATGTACTGGTAAGAAGAAAGAGATGATTTTGCAAAGGAGACAGAAAAGGAACAGATGGAGAGATGGAAAGAAAGTTAGTAGAAAGTTGAATCATGTAAGTCATACAAGACAGCGTTCCCCCAAATTAGGGAATGGTCAAGTAAGAGAAATATGAAATACTGTTTTAGGTATGAAAGTAATGGTTCACAATTCCAGCAAAACTACATGGTAGGTCTGGAAGACACAACAGTATGGATTGAGGTTGGGCGATAACAGAAATCCTCCTCCTAAGTCACTTCAGTCGTGTCCGATTCTGTGCGACCCCATAGACAGCAGCCCACCAGGCTCCCCCGTCCCTGGGATTCTCAAGGCAATCACACTGGAGTGGGTTGCCATTTCCTTCTCCAATGCATGGAAGTGAAAAGTAAAAGTGAAGTCGCTCAGTTGTGTCCGACCCTCAGTGACCCCATGGACTGCAGCCTACCAGGCTCCTCCACCCATGGGATTCTCCAGGCAAGAGTACTGGAGTGGGGTGCCATTGCCTTCTCCGAAATTCTTGACAGAATTCTACCTTTGAAGGTTAGAAGAGAGATCAAGTAGAAGCTGAAAGTGGATTATGATTGTTATTTTATTTTTAAATGAGAAGATGTACAAATAAAGCAGGAAAGATCCAGGCAAGAGAAAAAGGAATATACAGGAAAGAAAAATAGTAGAAACCATATGCTTCCTGGAAGGCAAAGGGGATTCTCCTTAGACAGGATGTGAAATAGCTCTGTTATTAGAACAGGAGACCCATAGGACAGCTGCAGAAATACTCAGGAGATTAAGAAAGTTTCAGTGTGAGATCCTACTTTCCCAGTAATTTAGTAAGAGGAGGTCAGAGAAGAAAAGAAGGCAGGTTGGAGGCTTCAGGAAAGAAGAAAGGCTTGAGACAGCCCCTGTGGAAATGGGAAAATAAGAGACAGGACTGTAGTAACTTTTTTTGTAGTGTGAGGACCTGTTTGAAGTTAATGACCTTGAACTTATAGTGGAGTCAATCTGAGTCATTGGGTAATACTCAGATGCTTGGATGTAGGCACAGAGAAACAGACAATTGAGTTCAGAAGTGTAGACAAGTGGAGGCAACAGAGGGACTAGGAAGTCTAGGGGGGTAAAGATGGAAGTAGAGAAGTGTAGGGCAGAGAAAGGAGTCTAGAAATACTGCTCATGAACTCCCATCATAAGGGAAGTTAAGAAAGGGGGATGTTGATGAATTGGAAGAGAGCAGAGGACAGACAGTACCAATAATGTTAAAGAAGGGCTGGTGGGGAAACAGTAGAATAAACAGCAGGAAGCAAGGGAGTTTACAGTAAAACAAAGGAGTACTCAGACTGATAATTTTGGAGGAGTCATACTACAGGTAATGATAATATCCAGGGACTGTACATGGGAGTGGCTGGCCAAAATGGAGAGGAAATCACTGAAGATGAAGAAGAGCATCTGAGTAGCCATGGTGATGGACAGGCCACTCGCCTGCACATAGCTGCCACACAGACTGACCAAGGCTTGGGAGAAGGAACAAAGAACTGGCTTGTCCCATGGAGTGGTGGGCTTTTTACCCATTGCCAGCGTAGAGAATGGGTGAGAGGAACCCCTGCCCAAGTAGACGACAGCAACAACAGGGGGTAAAGTAGGAGATCTACATGGCATGACTGCAAAGAAGCAGGGTTTTAACAAGACGGTGGAAATATAATGTTGGGGAGTTAGAGAGGGACTGCAGCAGATACTGCTTGATATCTTTATCCCTCTTCTCCCTTACTAACAAAATTCTGATTTTGTTCCAGGCTGCAATATGCCAGCAAGTATAGATTTTCTTCCTAGATTCCCTTGCATCAAAAGGTGGCCATGTGGCACACTTCTAGCCAACAAGACCTAAACTTAATTTCATTAGGGAATCAGAATGTTTTTGCTTTCCTGATGCAGGCACCAACCCTTAGCTCTGCCTGGAATTTAGATGTGATAGCTGGACTGCAGCAGCCATATTGTGACAAAGAGATTACAACTATGAAGAAAGGGCAAAGATGATCACAGGGCTGTGAGTCTGGGTTTTGATCGGCCACCAAACTAATACAAGCAGCGATCTATATCCACATTTCTAAAGAAGATGAAGAAAGATGAACCCTACTTCATTAAGCCAATTAGTTGAGTTTGTATTGTTTGTAATAAACTATGGAAGAAAATAGTAATCACATGAGAGGACTCTCAGAGATGAAGAAAGCTTCAGCAAGAGAGGAGGCCGGAGGTAAGGGAGAGCTATAAAAGAAATTGTGCGGGTAGGGCAATTTGATAGTTATGGAGAAAGGATTCAAGAGGCCAAGATGGAGGAGAATGAGAAGGAGAGGAGTGCAAGGCTGGGACAGAAGGAGGTACAAAGCTTCATGAGGATGATGGTGGAAGGGGATCAAATGACCATTTAGGCATGGAGACGAAGGCTGCACTTTGGATCCTGACCAAGGAAAACAGAAATGAAAGCCTTGATGGATTTGATCTCCAAGTCTCTGAGGGCAAAAACCTGTGTAACCTTCTTAGAGGGATTACCAGGTGTGTGGGTGAGACTATCATCTTTCTACATCCTGAGTTAGGTGAGAAAAGAGAAATGTCATCCTTCAGGCCTCTCTAGAGAATCAACATGCAGGTTCAAAGCTGCATAATGAAACTTGGCAATTCTCTGTATTCCCTCCAGATCTCCCTAGGGGCAGGAACAGAAGCTGCTCTGGGGAGGAGGAGGGACTGCTGGCCACAGGGCCTGCCAGGACTAAGCGAGGGAGGCATTTTGCCCTCTCCTCTGGTAATTGGCCCACAGAGTTGGTTATCTCCCTAAGGAGGTTGGTGTTCCTCTTGCGAGGTCCTCAGAGTCCCAAAGCAGAGTGACATCCATATTGCTATAGCAACAGGCTTGCCCCTGAAACCGTGGGTTCATGGCAAAATGATTAGGACTCTCCTAAAGGTTGCTGGTACGGGTTTGACCAGGATGCAGGCCAGGTGAGCAGCTATGAAAGCCTGGCATCAAGAATATTCAGGATAGGAACTTCACCCCAAACAGTCAAAAGCTTAAAGAGTCTGAGAATGAGTATAAGCTAGATGCAACAGGGACCCAAGGGTCAAACAGAAGAAACACAATCCCGTCACCAAGACCGAGAGACTTTCCTATGATGAATCTGAGGGAAGAAGGGGCTGGTAATGAGAATCAGAGAAAAATCCAAAACAGAAAGGGCGAAGTGTGTGTGACTCCTCGTCACTGGCTGCTGGCTGCAGGGCATGGTGACTGAGCTGCACTAATATTCAGGGATGCTGGGAGGAGAGTGGCTGTCCCCAGTCCTGGTCAGTCATGGATGGCTTGCCTTCCAGACTCTCTGCAGACTAGACCCCTTGCTCTGAGTTAATGGAGNTTCTTGACAGAATTCTACCTTTGAAGGTTAGAAGAGAGATCAAGTAGAAGCTGAAAGTGGATTATGATTGTTATTTTATTTTTAAATGAGAAGATGTACAAATAAAGCAGGAAAGATCCAGGCAAGAGAAAAAGGAATATACAGGAAAGAAAAATAGTAGAAACCATATGCTTCCTGGAAGGCAAAGGGGATTCTCCTTAGACAGGATGTGAAATAGCTCTGTTATTAGAACAGGAGACCCATAGGACAGCTGCAGAAATACTCAGGAGATTAAGAAAGTTTCAGTGTGAGATCCTACTTTCCCAGTAATTTAGTAAGAGGAGGTCAGAGAAGAAAAGAAGGCAGGTTGGAGGCTTCAGGAAAGAAGAAAGGCTTGAGACAGCCCCTGTGGAAATGGGAAAATAAGAGACAGGACTGTAGTAACTTTTTTTGTAGTGTGAGGACCTGTTTGAAGTTAATGACCTTGAACTTATAGTGGAGTCAATCTGCCTCATTGGGTAATACTCAGATGCTTGGATGTAGGCACAGAGAAACAGACAATTGAGTTCAGAAGTGTAGACAAGTGGAGGCAACAGAGGGACTAGGAAGTCTAGGGGGGTAAAGATGGAAGTAGAGAAGTGTAGGGCAGAGAAAGGAGTCTAGAAATACTGCTCATGAACTCCCATCATAAGGGAAGTTAAGAAAGGGGGATGTTGATGAATTGGAAGAGAGCAGAGGACAGACAGTACCAATAATGTTAAAGAAGGGCTGGTGGGGAAACAGTAGAATAAACAGCAGGAAGCAAGGGAGTTTACAGTAAAACAAAGGAGTACTCAGACTGATAATTTTGGAGGAGTCATACTACAGGTAATGATAATATCCAGGGACTGTACATGGGAGTGGCTGGCCAAAATGGAGAGGAAATCACTGAAGATGAAGAAGAGCATCTGAGTAGCCATGGTGATGGACAGGCCACTCGCCTGCACATAGCTGCCACACAGACTGACCAAGGCTTGGGAGAAGGAACAAAGAACTGGCTTGTCCCATGGAGTGGTGGGCTTTTTACCCATTGCCAGCGTAGAGAATGGGTGAGAGGAACCCCTGCCCAAGTAGACGACAGCAACAACAGGGGGTAAAGTAGGAGATCTACATGGCATGACTGCAAAGAAGCAGGGTTTTAACAAGACGGTGGAAATATAATGTTGGGGAGTTAGAGAGGGACTGCAGCAGATACTGCTTGATATCTTTATCCCTCTTCTCCCTTACTAACAAAATTCTGATTTTGTTCCAGGCTGCAATATGCCAGCAAGTATAGATTTTCTTCCTAGATTCCCTTGCATCAAAAGGTGGCCATGTGGCACACTTCTAGCCAACAAGACCTAAACTTAATTTCATTAGGGAATCAGAATGTTTTTGCTTTCCTGATGCAGGCACCAACCCTTAGCTCTGCCTGGAATTTAGATGTGATAGCTGGACTGCAGCAGCCATATTGTGACAAAGAGATTACAACTATGAAGAAAGGGCAAAGATGATCACAGGGCTGTGAGTCTGGGTTTTGATCGGCCACCAAACTAATACAAGCAGCGATCTATATCCACATTTCTGAAGAAGATGAAGAAAGATGAACCCTACTTCATTAAGCCAATTAGTTGAGTTTGTATTGTTTGTAATAAACTATGGAAGAAAATAGTAATCACATGAGAGGACTCTCAGAGATGAAGAAAGCTTCAGCAAGAGAGGAGGCCGGAGGTAAGGGAGAGCTATAAAAGAAATTGTGCGGGTAGGGCAATTTGATAGTTATGGAGAAAGGATTCAAGAGGCCAAGATGGAGGAGAATGAGAAGGAGAGGAGTGCAAGGCTGGGACAGAAGGAGGTACAAAGCTTCATGAGGATGATGGTGGAAGGGGATCAAATGACCATTTAGGCATGGAGACGAAGGCTGCACTTTGGACCCTGACCAAGGAAAACAGAAATGAAAGCCTTGATGGATTTGATCTCCAAGTCTCTGAGGGCAAAAACCTGTGTAACCTTCTTAGAGGGATTACCAGGTGTGTGGGTGAGACTATCATCTTTCTACATCCTGAGTTAGGTGAGAAAAGAGAAATGTCATCCTTCAGGCCTCTCTAGAGAATCAACATGCAGGTTCAAAGCTGCATAATGAAACTTGGCAATTCTCTGTATTCCCTCCAGATCTCCCTAGGGGCAGGAACAGAAGCTGCTCTGGGGAGGAGGAGGGACTGCTGGCCACAGGGCCTGCCAGGACTAAGCGAGGGAGGCATTTTGCCCTCTCCTCTGGTAATTGGCCCACAGAGTTGGTTATCTCCCTAAGGAGGTTGGTGTTCCTCTTGCGAGGTCCTCAGAGTCCCAAAGCAGAGTGACATCCATATTGCTATAGCAACAGGCTTGCCCCTGAAACCGTGGGTTCATGGCAAAATGATTAGGACTCTCCTAAAGGTTGCTGGTACGGGTTTGACCAGGATGCAGGCCAGGTGAGCAGCTATGAAAGCCTGGCATCAAGAATATTCAGGATAGGAACTTCACCCCAAACAGTCAAAAGCTTAAAGAGTCTGAGAATGAGTATAAGCTAGATGCAACAGGGACCCAAGGGTCAAACAGAAGAAACACAATCCCGTCACCAAGACCGAGAGACTTTCCTATGATGAATCTGAGGGAAGAAGGGGCTGGTAATGAGAATCAGAGAAAAATCCAAAACAGAAAGGGCGAAGTGTGTGTGACTCCTCGTCACTGGCTGCTGGCTGCAGGGCATGGTGACTGAGCTGCACTAATATTCAGGGATGCTGGGAGGAGAGTGGCTGTCCCCAGTCCTGGTCAGTCATGGATGGCTTGCCTTCCAGACTCTCTGCAGACTAGACCCCTTGCTCTGAGTTAATGGAGACTGATCCTGATGGTGTTAGGACTCCATCCTCACCTCCTGCCTCAATTCTTTGATTTGGCTGGAATTCTCAGTATCTCTTGTAGAGCCATAAAACTGCCACTGCCACCCAGATATCTGGCCAGTCTCTACCACTAGATTTGGTTCATAATTTATAATACAGATTTCCACTAGGAATAGAATCTACAGCTCTCTAGGCCGAGACCTAGCAGAATATAATCTCCATTAGGGAAGGGTCTTTGAGACTTTATCACTATATTCCTAACATGTAGCACACAGCCTGTCACACAATAGAAACTTAATAAATATTCAGTGAATCATGGGTCACTGACAACCTTCCCAGCCCTTGCCTACATTCCAGGATGCTGCTATGGGTGCCTGCCGTCGGCACCATCCTGCTTCTTCCAGAATGGACTCTCATGGAACCAAGACCTTTCACCGTCACTGACGGCACCTGTGGCCAGAGCTTCCTGGTATGGTCCACCTGCAGAGACTTTTGGACACCAATGCTGACCTGGACTAGGACAAGATTTTAAATGTCCCTTTAGCCATTGCAGTGGTAGCATCTGTGTCCCTTCCTTGGTGATGACAGCATTAGTCCCCTGGCCTAGACCCACTCCGACCCAGCCTGCTTCCCCATCTCCATCAGCTGAGGACTTGTCATCTGTCACAGTCAAGGCCTGCGGAGTCTCTGAGAGCTGTAGCAGTACTACAGACGACCTTGAAGATCTCCCAGCTATAAAGCCTAGGAGTAAAAATGAGGATTATAGTAATGTAATTTTACTGATTCACAATTGAAGAAATATGAAGTTTCTTACCTAATACACTATCTAAAAGCATATAGTAAACAGTAAAATAGTGTGTGTGTGTGTATATATATATATATATATACACACACACTATTGAAATTCTATTATATAATAAATATTTAAGGGCTTCCCAGGTGGCATTAGTGGTAAAGAACCTGCCTGCCAACACAGGAGACATAAGAGATGCAAGTTTGATCCCTGGGTGGGGAAGATCCCCCAGAGGAGAGGACAGCAACCCACTGCCTTATTCTTGCCTGGAGAATCCCATGGACCAAAGAGCCTGATGGGCTACAGTCCACAGGGTCGCAAAGAGTCAGACATGACTGAAGCAACTTAGCATGCGTGCACACACACACACACACACACACAAGTACATTTATGTAATTGTTAAATTGGGGGATTTTTTTTTTTTTTTTTTTGCCAGTATCTCCCATTGGAATGTAAACTCCATGATGTCAGGAACTCTGTTCATTATTTTTAAAACCTTTTATTTTACACTGGAGTATAGCTGATTAACAATATTGTGATAGTTTCAGGTGGATAGCAAAGGGACTCAGTCATACATACACGTGTATCCATTCTCCCCCTGACTTCCCTCCCGTCCGGTAACTTCCCTCCCGTCCGGGCTGCCACGTATTGAGCAGAGTTCCCTGTGCTATATAGCAGACTCTGGGTGGTTATCCATTTAAAATATAACGATGTGTACATGTCCAGTCCAGACTCCCTAACTCTCCCTTCCCCCGACTCCTTCCCTCTGGTAAACATAAACAAACTCTGCCCATTTTGTTTACTCCCTAAATAGTAGGTGTCTAGTTAACTGTTGAACAGATGAATAAATTACTTCTGGATGCTCTCTGAGTGGGCCCTTTGTGCACCTGGAGTCCAGTTCTCTGGCTAACTTATAGAACACCCATTTTCTTCTTCATCTGATCCACCTTCTCCTGGGCATGTGTGTGTAGCCATCACTTCTGACATTCACTACCACAGTTGAGGAATGGTTGCTTTACTTGCTATCAAAATGGCCAGTTCCATCTCCCACTCATATCTGCCAAAACCACACTGCACCAAGTTTCTTCATCTGGGCCCAGGCCTGCCCTACCATTGTCCCTGATAACAACACCAGCGCAAAAATGCCTGGCTGAGTGTCCCACTGTGGGGGAGGCAATCTCTACCCCCACCTTTTATATTACCCACATCCCAAACAAGGCTGCCTTGAATGAACTTCCAGATATTTTTTCTAAAAATAACCCTTTTGATCTTTGTAGTCAGCACCCCATGCCTAGAAATCTGGCCTAAACCCATCTCAGTGACAGGCATTGCATTATACCTAGGTGTTGGTATTGGGCCAAGCTGGCAGACATTGTCTTTTTTCCACTCTGTGACTTTTATCCACTCAGGGCCCTCAAGGTCTCTTCTTAGAGCCCTGATGATGAAGGCCTCTGCCACCACCTGTCCACTGTCTGGATCTTCCTGTGGGCCCAGATAGCTGCTAGACTGGCCGCAACACAAGGAGTTTGGGTCTTATGCTGTGGGTGATGAAGAGCAAGTGAAGACTCTGGAACAGGAGGTTATCTTGAAGAACCTGCGACTTCAGTTCAGTTCAGTTGCTCAGTCGTCTCCAACTCTGCAACCCCATGGACTGCAGCATGCCAGGCCTCCCTGTCCATCACCAACACCAGGAGCCTACTCAAACTCATGTCCATCACGACAGTAATGCCATCCAACCATCTCATCCTCTGTCATCCCCTTCTCCCGCCTTCCATCTTTCCCAGCTCAGGGTCTTTTCCAATGAGTCCACTTCGCATCAGGTGGCCAAATTATTGGAGTTTTAGCTTCAGCATCAGTCCTTCCAATGAATATTCGGGACTGATTTCCTTTAGGATGGACTGGTTGGGTCTCCTTGCTGTCCATGTGACTCTCAAGAGTCTTCTCCAACACCACAGTTCAAAAGCATCAATTCTTCAGTGCTCAGCTTTCTTCACAGTCCAACTCTCACATCCATACATGACCACTGGAAAAACCATAGTTTTGACTTGATGGACCTTTGTTGTAAAGGAATATCTCTGCTTTTTAATATGCTGTCTAAGTTGGTCATAGCTTTTCTTCCAAGGAGCAAGTGCCTTTTAATTTCATGGCTGCAGTCACCATCTGCAGTGATTTTGGAGCCCCCCCCCAAATAAAGTCTCTCACTGTTTCCATTGTTTCCCCATCTATTTGCCATGAAGTGATGGGACCGGGTGCCATGATCGTAGTTTTCTGAATGTTGAGATATAAGCCAACTTTTTCACTCTGCTCTTTCGCTTTCATCAAGAGGTTCTTTAGCTCTTCTTTGCTTTCTGCAATAAGGGTGGTGGGATCTGAATATCTGAGGTTATGGATATTTCTCCCAGCAGTCTTGATTCCAGCTTCTGCTTCATCCAGCCCAGCGTTTCGCATGATATACTCTGCATATAAGTTAAATGAGCAGGGTGACAATATACACCCTTGATATACTCCTTTCCCAATT
>SJYV01018065.1:303116-315647 GCA_006410875.1 Neotragus pygmaeus
GGGCTTCCCTGGTGGCTCAGAGTTTAAAGCATCTGACTGGAATGTGGGAGACCTGGGTTTGATCCCTGGGTCGGGAAGATCCCCTGGAAAAGGAAATGGCAATCCACTCCAGTACTCTTGCCTGGAGAATCCCATGGTCGGAGGAGCCTGATAGGCCACAGCCCATGGGGTCGCAAAGAGTCAGACATGACTGAGAGAGTTCAATTCAACTCGGAAGTTTAACATTAGGAGAAAGAGCCATCGGTTTCCTTTTATCTGGTCCATAGCAGTATTATAAAATGCAATATTCTGTGTGCCCCCCTCCTTGTCTCCTCACTGCCAACAGTATTAAGTGAAACAGACTCTATTTGCCCACCTGAAAGTTTGTTTTGACAGAGTTTAGAGAGAAGGGACGCTTTGCCTTAGCATCTGCTGGTGAGAGGCCTCCCTGTCCATCACCAACACCAGGAGCCTACTCAAACTCATGTCCATCACGACAGTAATGCCATCCAACCATCTCATCCTCTGTCATCCCCTTCTCCCGCCTTCCATCTTTCCCAGCTCAGGGTCTTTTCCAATGAGTCCACTTCGCATCAGGTGGCCAAATTATTGGAGTTTTAGCTTCAGCATCAGTCCTTCCAATGAATATTCGGGACTGATTTCCTTTAGGATGGACTGGTTGGGTCTCCTTGCTGTCCATGTGACTCTCAAGAGTCTTCTCCAACACCACAGTTCAAAAGCATCAATTCTTCAGTGCTCAGCTTTCTTCACAGTCCAACTCTCACATCCATACATGACCACTGGAAAAACCATAGTTTTGACTTGATGGACCTTTGTTGTAAAGGAATATCTCTGCTTTTTAATATGCTGTCTAAGTTGGTCATAGCTTTTCTTCCAAGGAGCAAGTGCCTTTTAATTTCATGGCTGCAGTCACCATCTGCAGTGATTTTGGAGCCCCCCCCCAAATAAAGTCTCTCACTGTTTCCATTGTTTCCCCATCTATTTGCCATGAAGTGATGGGACCAAATGCCATGATCTTAGTTTTCTGAATGTTGAGTTTTAAGCCAACTTGTTCACTCTCCTCTTTTACTTTCATCAAGAGGCTTTTTAGTTCTTCGCTTTCTGCCATAAGGGTGGTGTCATCTGGGTATCTGAGGTTATTGATATTTTTCCTGGCAATCTTGATTCCAGCTAGTGCTTCATCCAGCCTGGCATTTCGCGTGATAAATTGAATACTTTGCATATAAATTGAATAAACAGGATGATAATTGATATACAGCCTTGACGTACTCCTTTCCCAATTTGGATGCAGTCTGTTGTTCCATGTCCAGTGCTAACTGTTGCTTCTTGACCTGCATACAGATTTCTAAGGAACCAGGTAAGGTGGTCTGGTATTCCGATCTCTTTAAGAATTCCCATCTCTTCAAGAACTAGTGACTTGGGGAGAGATATTTATTGTCGTCTACAAGATGAGAGATGAGGGAAGACTCTCAAATATCTTTGGTCATTGTAATTCATTCCCCAGAGGTCCTGACTGAACAGAATTCTACTCCACGCCCCCCTCCCTGACATCTCTATGTGAGTCAGTGGTTGCCGCTGAATATTTCTGGCTTTCTTAGCACCTGGTAAAGTATCCATTCACGGCTCTCTGTGGTTAGGTGGTGTCATGACGCTGGTCATGACCTCTCATGTAGTGAGAGGTGACAAGTGTCCCTTGGCTACATAACTGAAACCTTTCAGGACTCTTTCTTCCTAGTATGATGATCAAACATGGGAACAAACTACACAACCGTGAGGACACACTGGTGGTGGTAGGAGGTGTGATCACACCAGGACCGTTGCTGTAACCATCCACCACATCCGGCAACCCCAGGATGGTGACTGCTCTATCAGCCTGACTCCTGAGGGGCCTTGACGATCAAAGGCTTCACCAGGGTCCTGTGAAGAACAAAGAGATTGAATGCGACAGAAATCTAGTTTTAGGCCACTAGATTTGGGGGTTCTCATCAGAGGTCAGCCTAGACTATTGTGACCAGTACATCTCCTTCTCTCCTTTCCTCTCCATTTTTCTTAACCAATAATTCATAACTTCCAGAAGGCCTCCTGGCCAGGAGACTTTGGGAGCTCCAGGGATGGGAAAAATGCTTAAAAATTAATCACAAGAACTACTGTTCAAATCAGACACAATCCTAAGGCTGCACCCTCAGCTGTATAATCATGGAATGTTGTAATCATGCAACCATCCATTTAAACACTACTAACTTCCTGTAAGGGCTTTCCTGTTAGCTTAGCTGGTAAAGAATCTGCCCGCAATGCAGAAGACCCTGGTTCAAATCCTGGGTCGGGAAAATCCACTGGAGAAGGGATAGGCTACCCACTCCAGTATTCTTAGGCTTCCCACTCCAGTATTCTTAGGCTTCCCTGGTGGCTCAGCTGGTAAAGAATCCACCTGAAATGTGAGAGACCTGGGTTCGATCCCTGAGTTGGGAAGATCCCCTGAAGAAGGGAACGGCTACCCACTCCAGTATTCTGACCTGGAGAAATCCGTGGACTGTATAGTACAAAACTTCCTGTAAAGTATAAAACCTTCCAGCACGGCAAGGAATGGAATATCATCCTTCTCTGTCTTCACCACCTCAGCTCATTAGCTCCCCTTCCAGGAGAGGAATTAGTGATCTAGTCAGCATTCCAGGGCATTCCTGGGACATGTTATAAAGGCACATGCACAGGTTTCCCTTCACTCTGGCTTGAATTTCTTAACTTCTTTTCTCAGTGTGTTAAGCAGAGTTAGACAAGGCCTGGCTCTTAGAGTCAATGAGTGGTTGATGGACTTGGGACCTCTCTTAATTCCCTCTTTGTCTCTGTCTTCTTCTTTCTCTAAGGCTTCCAGGATTTAGATTTAGAGGTATGTGATGGAGACGTCGAAAGAAAGGTTGTAAGCCCTCCCGGAAGTTATCAATTACTGGTTAAGAAAAACAGAGAAGAAAGGAGAGGAGGAGATGCATTGGTCAGAATCGTCTAGGCTGACCTCTGGTGAGGACCTCCAAATCCAGTGGCCTAAAACTAGATTCCTGTCTCATTCACGGGACCCTGGTGAGGCCTGTGATCCTCAAGGCCCCTCAGGAACCAGGCTGCTAGAGCAGTCACCATTCTGGGGCTGCCGGATGCGGTGGGTGGTTACAGCAACGGTCCTGGTGTGATCACACCTCCTACCACCACCGCTGTGTCCTCGTGGCTGTGTACTTCCCTTCCACGTTTGATCATCGAACTAGGAAGAAAGACTCCTGAAGCGCCCTGTATCTGCAGGGACACTGAAGCTCATTTTGATATTGCCAACAAGTGTGGCCATTTGTATTGTGTAAACTGAAACTGTGCCACCCAGATTCCCCTGCGTACTTCTGAGTCTGCGTGGACCTAAAAGACACTCTGTGCACAATTTAGAAGGTGGAAGGCGGGGCATCTTCTGCACTCTGTAGGGGTCCCCGGCACCTTGGTGGCATCGTGCTGTAGCCCCACCCACAACAACTCCAGCTGCCACCCCATCCATCCCCCTTCAGCTTCTCTGACTCCTGAGTCAGGGGCTTGCTTGGCTCTGTGACAGGCACCAGCTGGACTCCTGCAGGGCTCCTGTCCTCCAAGTGGGAGGTTTGGGGACACCAGGAAAAAACCCAGGTTCCAGCTCATCCTGGCTTCCCCTACTTCACATTCAATTTCCCTTCCCAACAGCCTGCCCTGCAGAGTCTGTGCCCTCGGGCCAAAAAGCAGAACCAACAGCCTCACACACACGGTCCCCCAGCTCCCCGCTGCTCAGACAGGTCAAGCCCCTTCCGTAAACCCCTTACTAGGTGGCTCTCTTCATGCTCCTGCCTCTCTGACCCAGTCCTGACCGGTGGACACAGATGCTGCTAAAAGGGCTCATTGATTTTTCTCTCCCAGTTTTCCCTGTTTGCCCAGTTTCTTTCGGAATCCCAGCATGGTGGATGGGGATAATCAGCAAGCAGGCCATGGGCTCTCTTACTATAACCTCATGCACATTTGTTCAAGCACCCCTTGAACATCAGTAAAAATAGAAATATGGAAGTCTTTAAAATGACTGAAATAGCTCATGTTAACTCAATACCCACAGGATACACAAGGTCCAAAATACTGTATGAAAACTTAATGAAACAAGAAGAGTGAAGAATGCAGACACTAATCCAAGAGACGAGAAGGCCAACTTCCTTTCACATGTGTTTTATCCCTCATTTATTAAATACTTAATATGTTTTTGGAAATCAGCTGTTAAATGTGGTAATAAAATTAGCTGACATTAGAGGGTTTTTTTTAATACGATACAGTTTTCTAAGGTCAAAGCACTTGGAATAAAATTTGGTTTAAGCACAATACATGTTACCTGTTCTCATTTTGAGTGGTTTATGTGTCACATAGGAAATGGCAACCCACTCCAGTATTCTTGCCTGGAGGATCCCATGGACAGAGGAGCCTCGTGGGCACAGTCCATGGGGTTGCAAAGAGTCAGACATGGCTTAGTGACTGAACAACAACAATGGTTAACTCTTACCATGACCTGGTGAGTTGGGGACTGGAGTAGTTGGTGGTGGTATCCCCATCCCCTTGAGCAAGCAGGCACACCCACCCCCAGCTGCTGTGGGGGAAGGTTTCCAAAGGTTGACAGCTCTCCCTTTTCTCCAGAGACTTGCCTTCCAATTCATAGAAGCTGCCCTAGGAGGTTATGCTGCTGCTGCTGCTGCTGCTAAGTCACTTCCGTTGTGTCTGACTCTGTGCGACCCCATAGATGGCAGCCCACCAGGCTCCCCCGTCCCTGGGATTCTCCAGGCAAGAACATTGGAGTGGGTTGCCATTTCCTTCTTCAATGCATAAAAGTGAAAAGTGGAAGTGAAGTCGTTCAGTCGTGTCTGACTCTTCACAACCCCGTGGACTGCAGCCTACCAGGCTCCTCCCCCCATGAGATTTCCCAGGCAAGAGTACTGGAGTGGGGTGCCACTATACCACATANCAATGCATAAAAGTGAAAAGTGAAAGTGAAGTCGTTCAGTCGTGTCTGACTCTTCACAACCCCGTGGACTGCAGCCTACCAGGCTCCTCCCCCCATGAGATTTCCCAGGCAAGAGTACTGGAGTGGGGTGCCACTATACCACATACCAATCCTGGGTGACTTTCAGCAGCCAATGACTGAGGGACCTGGGGCATGAAAACCTAGCCCCTTGCCCTGGGTGCATGCATGCTAAGTCGTTTCAGTCATGTCTGACACTTGTGACCCAAAGGACCATGGCCCTCCAGGCTCGTTTGTCCATGGGATTCTCCAAGCAAGAGTACTGGAGTGGGCTGCCATGCCCTCCTCCAGAGGATCTTCCCAACACAGGGACTGAACCTTCATCTCTTGTATCTCCTGCATTGGCAGGTGGGTTTTTTTACCACTAGCACCAGCTGGAAAGCCAAGCCCCTTGCCTTGCCTTGCCTTAATGGTGGGACTAACTTTGTGGTCTAATTCATAAGCTCCCTGTGGATCACACTGAAGCTAGACCCCCTCTGAGAATCACACCCTAACTTGGCCCTGCCCTAGTCCACTGTTCCCTGTCAGTCTCTTGAGAGTATCCCCTCAATAAATCATGTGCTCTCAAAACCTTTTCTCTGATTCTGCTGTAAGACAAACTGACCAAGAATGCATTATAGATATGCCCATTTCCAATGATAAAACATCCACAACTTCCCAGGTGGCTCAACAGATAAAGAATCCACCTGCAATGCAGCAAACACAGGACACGTGGGTTCAGCCCCTATGTAGGGAAGATCCCCTGGAGGAGGGCATTGCAATCACTCCAGTATTCTTACCTGGAGAATCCCACAGAGGAGCCTGGAAATAGTAAGGACCTAACAGAAGCAGAAGAGATGAAAAAGAGTTGGCAAGAATACACAGAACTATACAAAAAAGGTATTAATGACCTTGATAACCACAGTGGTGTGATCATTCAACTAGAGACCAACATCCCAGAGTGTGAAGTCAAGTGGACCTTAGGAAGCCTTACTACAAACAAAGCTAGAAGAGGTGGTGGAATTCCAGCTGAGCTATTTCAAATCCTGAAAGATGATGCTGTTAAAGTGCTGCACTCAATATATCAGCAAATTTGGAAGACTCAGCAGTGGCCATAGACCATAAAAGGTCAGTTTTCATTCCAATCCCAAAGAAGGGCAATGCAAAAGAATGTTTAAACTTCCACATAATTGCACTCNTTTAGGTCTTTTACCCACTTTTTGATTGGGTTGTTTGTTTTCCTGGTGTTGAGTTGTATGAGCTTCTTGTGGTGTTGGAGAAGACTCTTGAGAGTCCCTTGGACTGCAAGGAGATCCAACCAGTCCATTCTGAAGGAGATCAGCCCTGGGATTTCTTTGGAAGGAATGATGCTAAAGCTGAAACTCCAATACGTTGGCCACCTCATGAGAAGAGTTGACTCATTGGAAAAGACTCTGATGGTGGGAGGGATTGGGGGCAGGAGGAGAAGGGGACGACCAAGGATGAGATGGCTGGATGCCATCACTGACTCGATGGACATGAGTGAGTGAACTCCGGGAGTTGGTGATGGACAGGGAGGCCTGGCGTGCTGCGATTCATGGGGTCACAAAGAGTCGGACATGACTGAGTGACTGAACTGAACCGAACTGAACAAAGAACTTTCACCTTAAAGTTTCCATACTTATTTTTAAAGGCAAACGCTGAGGATTAGGTTAATGGATAAAAGGTTGTTTATTTGCTTTCTATTGTAACTATTATTACTTATTTGTAATTTTTTCAAAGCACACAGTAAGCCACTGGTTAAAAACAACTTTTTAAAAGTATATATATAGCATGGCATAAATGAGTGTATGTATCTGATGTATTTAATTTATTGAAATATTTGTTATAAACTACATTTTTTTCTATGTTGTGTATTTTTTCCTAGGCAGTATAGAAGATAAGATGGTGGATGGCATGATTGATTCAGTGGACATGAATTTAAGCAAACTCTAGGAAATAGAGAAGGACAGGGAAGCCTGGCATGCTGCAGTCCATGGGGTTGCAATTTGGACATGACTGAGTGATTGAACAGAAATATCTAAATTGGCAAAATATAAGTAATACACAGAATAAAACAAGGCTCTAATCACTACTCCCATTACCTTATAATTTGAGTTTGTGTTTGCAGTTTTTTAAAAGTACTACATGAAGTTTTACAAATACCTTCAATAGGTAGGTTTGGTC
Organism: Neotragus pygmaeus; assembly: GCA_006410875.1. NCBI lineage: Eukaryota > Metazoa > Chordata > Mammalia > Artiodactyla > Bovidae > Neotragus > Neotragus pygmaeus. The sequence continues at coordinate 310,354 of SJYV01018065.1, forward strand.
ACTAAGTCATGTCCTACTCTTGTGACCCCATGGACTGTAGTCCGCCAGGCTCCTCGATCCAAGGGATTCTCCAGGCAAGAATACTGGAGTGGGTTGCCATTCCCTTCTCCAGGAGATCTTCCTGACAGGTATCCTGCACTGCAGGCAGACTCTATCAACTAAGCCACCAGAGAAGCATATTTTAATATATTTTGAACTCCATCTTTTTTCTTCACTGTCATGAAAAGAGAATGGCTTAAAGGAAACTAAAAAGATATGACAACTGCATGCAATACAGCCTGAGTTCCTTTTGTTATAAAGGACATTGAGAAAATTGTCAATATCTGAATAAGATCTACAGGTTAGGTAAGACTACTGTATCAATATTCACTTTCTGATTTTGATTACTGTACTGTGGTTATGTTGCCATGTTCTGAGTAAGCAGAGATAAAGAGGAACAATTCCTATAATTTGTTCTGAAACAGTTCAGGTGGGAAAAATATATGTAAGTGTGATATATATGCATGTACATATACATGTATATGTGTGTATGTATAAACATCAGGGGCATTAATACAATCCTTAAGAATTATACCAATTCAGTAATAGTAAATTACTATCTATAGAGAGAGTCTATATAAGATACACACAAATATATGTGTGTATATGTATATATATATATAAAACACACAAATATATATACACACACACACATACATATACATATGAATAAAGTGTCTCTGTGTGTGTGTGTGTGTGTGTGTGTGTGTGTGTGTGTGTAGAGAGAAAGAAAACAAGATAAGGATAATGCAAATAAAGCGAAATGTTAAATTTGAGAAGTTACATATTTGCTGTACTATTCTTAAAACTTTTCTGGAAGTAAAATTAATTGAAAGCTAAAAACTCAAAAAGAATAAAAATAAAGCATGATTTAATAATTGTGTGTGTGAGCTCAGTAATGTCTGACTCTCTGTAAACTTATGGGCTGTATCCTGCCAGGCTCCTCTACCCATGGAATATTCCCAGAAACAATAGTGGAGTGGGTTGCCGTTTCCTCCTCCAAGAAATCTTTTAGACCCAGGGATCGAACCTAGGTCTCTTGAATCTCCTGCATTACAGACAGATTCTTTTATCTCTGAGCCACCAGGGGTGCCTTCATTTAGTAATTAGGAAATTATTAATAATTAGGAAATTCCAAAAGTGAGCCAAAAGGCCATATACTATATGTCTAGCCAATAGGTGGTGCCAACGAGTACCAGTTTTCTTTAAACAATATTAGAAAGCAAAGTTTCTAAGTGCAGTGTTCAAAAGTCAGGAGTATTGACACAATCTTTAAGAATTACACCAGTTCAATACTACTGAATTAAACAACTACCTGTCTATGTGAGAACAGGATGCTCAACTCCCCCAAATACAGTCTAACTCTCTCAAAAGCCTCCTTTCACTTCAGTTAAATGAAGAACACCATTTACTTCCTGCACAGAGTTAAACTGCCCTCCTTGAACAAGTAAGTGGGCTTCTTATCTAGGGAATTCTGAAGAGTTTCACCTTCTGTGGCGGTTAAAATGTATAACAGGCAGGAAGGCAATCACAGTGCTCATCTGGCTAAGGCAAAAAGCAGATTGTAAAAACTGGCCTGATTAGCAAATATGATTTCTTCTAGTTGTAAGTTACATGTACAAACCGCAGGAAATAGGATTTCATAAACACATAGATAATATTAAAAGATTCTGAATTTTCTCTTAGGACATACTGAACAGGAGCCAAGGATTTTTACACAATTTATTTCAAATCACAGAACTGAATGTGTCTCAGGAAATCATATTGGCCCAGTCTTATTTCACATTCCTAGAATTCAACGGCTAATGTCTATCAGAGGTGACGTTAATAATAACCATTTGCTCAACAAACTTCAACCACGCTGATTCTAATGACTATTTTTAGAAGTTCAAATTCTCACAATATGATTTTTGGATTTACAAATTCTCACAGAGTACAACTTTGGAAACTTTGAATTACTGCAATGAACTAAATCTAACCATACAGATATGTTAATTCAATTATATTTTTACCTTTAAAAGTTAAATGGATCACCTGAAATTTTCTTCCAGTTTCTAAACCCAATAAAGATAGTGGTTAATGTACCTTAGCAACACAGGTCTTAGGTTAGAGGGGGAGAAAAAACCCACTTATCTAGACAAATCCTTTTACCTATTAAATAGACAAAGATTACAACTCCACAAGATAGAAGCACATCGATGAAGCATAAAAGGCCTGAAAATTAGGTGGTATAATTTGATTCTAAAACTAATTTCGAAGTTATTCTTTTTTTCTCTTTTTAGTATAATGACCAAGGAAAAGCAGGAGGAAAGCGGGGACTAAAACAACACTTTGTCGAGGGAACTAAATTCTCTTGAAAACATCTGACTGCACTGCTTCCATTTCATCAACTACTCCATGGTCCAAGGAGAAAAAGTCAACATTTCACTGTGATAATTCAATCATGAGGCATCCCAATTTCCAACTTCAATTTCCTATACTCTTGTTTCCCTCTTAAGTATGCTGTCAGATGCCTCCCTTTCAATAATAAAGCCAAACAGCTCCTAAAACTTTATCCATTATTTTTATAATTGCCTTCCCTCAAGACAGGTGACAACAGAACAATGTTCTACTCTTCAAGAAGAGTGGAAACTTAAATGGAAAGAAAGAGTAAAGAGTTCATTTACTAATTTTTAAAAGTTTCTGTCTGAGCTTTTTCTCTCTGCAGCAGTATTCTGGAGTGACAAGGCTTAGGGCTGGGTTTGCTTTGCTGTGAGAGAGCTAGAAGGAACCAGAAGGAGACCAAAGGAATAGAAGGTGAGTTGATGCTGGCTGGGTGCAGCTGGCTGGGACTCGGGCTTGAAAGGAGGGGAAAGGAGAGGAGTGGGCTGTAAGGACAGGAGAGCAGGCAGGGCTTTGCAGCAAAAGCCAAGCATAGAGAGTATATATTCAGCTATCTAGGAATCTCAGCATCAAGATAGGCAGCAAAACGCAGGACTGGTTCTGCCAAAGCAGAGAAAACCTGCTAGGCAGGGTTGTCTGGTAAAATGGTTTCTTAAGATGCAACGCATAGTTTTTCACTTCAGTACAATGTATGTAAAAACAACAGATAACACCCACTGAGCATCACTTCAGTCAGGACAATGATAAGTTCAAAGGATCCAACAACAGAAGAACTGTAAGGCACACTGGAAAGAGGGAAAGACCTGGGCGTTGACAAGGAGTTTGGAAACAAGTATATTGGAACAGATCAACACACTTTGCTTAGTCAACACTGCATCTATGATGGTAAGGAGGAGGGACTACATGGGAAAAATCAGGTCAGGGTGAGTTTTATATTTATTTATCCACATAGGAGGCAAATGCAAGCAAATTAAAAATAATGGGACTCTGGGAGAGAAAGAAAAAGATACACAATGGCTACAAACTTCTCCACCCAAAGTCAGTGGGCAGAAGCAAAGGAGTAAGGCATAATGAATGTGAGGCGTCAAAAGAGCTCAAAAAGGAAATTCTTTAAATCGAGTCTAGAGCAGCACTTCCTAATAGAACTATGATATGAGTCACCTATGGGGCTAGTAACCACTTAAAAAATAGAAACAAAATTAACTTTTGTAATATATTATGTTTAAACCAATATATCCACAATGTTACCTTTGAACATATAATCATTATAAAAATTATTAAAGGGCTGTTTCATATTCATTATATGTGTATCAAGTCTTCAAAATGAAGTATGTATTTTACAAGTACTACACACTGTAATGACATCCCCGGTGGCTCAGCAGTAAAGAAACCGCCTGCAGTAGAGGAGACCCAGAAGTCACGGGTTCAATCCCTGGGTCAGGAAGATCCCCTGGAGGAGGAAATGGCAACCCAATCCAGTATTCTTGCTGCAAAAATCTCATGGACAGAGGAGCCTGGTGGGCTACAGTCCATAGGGTCGCAAAGAGTCGGACACGACTGAGCAACTGAGCATGCATGCTCACACTTCAGTCCCAGTGCTACACCAGCCTTATGTCTAAGGCTCAATAGCCACAGGTGGCTGGTACCTATCAAGGTGGACAGCACAGGTACAAAATGCATTTAATGATAAAAAAATAATCGGTGGCATCAAGAAATACCAAAAAGTCTGTCAAAAGTAACGAATTTGGTTAGAAGTTTGTCAATGAATTTGGCAAGATAAGTTTTAAAAAAGCACTAGGCCTACCATCTTACTGAAAGTACATTTAAAATAAATCGCTTGGTCTCTACACAATAAGTGCTATTTCAATTCTTTCACAGAAAAATTGAAGACAAGTGTACACAGCAGTTTCTGAGGTATTCTTCTTATTTCAAGTTATATTCACTGCTAAAATCTCCTGGTCCTTCAGAGACTCTAGCTTTAATAGCAAGTGTAAGTATTTTGTTTATTTAGTGGTAGATGGAGGATTTTGTGTGGATCAAAGGAAGCCAAGTTCCCTCCCCTGCTCTTGGGAAACTTAAGAGAAAACTGACCTCACCACTCATTACAGCTTGAAGTGCTGCCACATGAATGAGCTGTGAATACTTATGGCTCTCACGTGACCAAACCACAGAGATTCTGTCTGCAGATACTTTGTGGGTTGTTTTGGGCTGGTGGTGTGGAATCGTCATATGCAAAGGGTCCTCTGTTCATGGAAGAATACTGCAGTGGGTAACCATTCCCTTCCCCAAGGGATCTTCCCGACCCAGGGATCAAACCCTGCAGGGTCTCCTGTACTGTAGACAGATTCTTTACTGTCAGAGCAACAGTAGAATCTGCCTACAGTGTGAGGACCTGTGTTCGATCCCTGGATCAGGAAGATCCCCTGGAGAAGGGAATGGCAACCCACTCTAGTAATCTTGCCTGGACAATTTCATGGACAGAGGAGCCTGGTGGGCTACAGTGTATGGGATCGCAAATAATTGGACATGACCGAGTGACTAACGTTTTCACTTGGGCTGGTGAGATGTACACAGATCTGAAGAAAAGGTGGTCTAAATTTAAATTCAGGTTCTTTTAATTGCCAGGCAAGTTTATAACACAACCATCTATATTCAGGGTACTTTAAAGATCAGCCACAAAAAGCAATGCATTCAGTTCAAACATGAGCTGATTTAGAAGTTTCTTTAATTAAAGCACACAACTGCATAGTTTATTCTGCTTCAATGTGGGTGTGAAGGTGGGACAGGAACAAATAATATTCACCATATTTTTGTATACTAATAATACTTAAAGATGTCATTCAATATATTATATAATCTACATATGCTATAGT
>SJYV01018065.1:316688-454934 GCA_006410875.1 Neotragus pygmaeus
CTGTAATGACATCCCCGGTGGCTCAGCAGTAAAGAAACCGCCTGCAGTAGAGGAGACCCAGAAGTCACGGGTTCAATCCCTGGGTCAGGAAGATCCCCTGGAGGAGGAAATGGCAACCCAATCCAGTATTCTTGCTGCAAAAATCTCATGGACAGAGGAGCCTGGTGGGCTACAGTCCATAGGGTCGCAAAGAGTCGGACACGACTGAGCAACTGAGCATGCATGCTCACACTTCAGTCCCAGTGCTACACCAGCCTTATGTCTAAGGCTCAATAGCCACAGGTGGCTGGTACCTATCAAGGTGGACAGCACAGGTACAAAATGCATTTAATGATAAAAAAATAATCGGTGGCATCAAGAAATACCAAAAAGTCTGTCAAAAGTAACGAATTTGGTTAGAAGTTTGTCAATGAATTTGGCAAGATAAGTTTTAAAAAAGCACTAGGCCTACCATCTTACTGAAAGTACATTTAAAATAAATCGCTTGGTCTCTACACAATAAGTGCTATTTCAATTCTTTCACAGAAAAATTGAAGACAAGTGTACACAGCAGTTTCTGAGGTATTCTTCTTATTTCAAGTTATATTCACTGCTAAAATCTCCTGGTCCTTCAGAGACTCTAGCTTTAATAGCAAGTGTAAGTATTTTGTTTATTTAGTGGTAGATGGAGGATTTTGTGTGGATCAAAGGAAGCCAAGTTCCCTCCCCTGCTCTTGGGAAACTTAAGAGAAAACTGACCTCACCACTCATTACAGCTTGAAGTGCTGCCACATGAATGAGCTGTGAATACTTATGGCTCTCACGTGACCAAACCACAGAGATTCTGTCTGCAGATACTTTGTGGGTTGTTTTGGGCTGGTGGTGTGGAATCGTCATATGCAAAGGGTCCTCTGTTCATGGAAGAATACTGCAGTGGGTAACCATTCCCTTCCCCAAGGGATCTTCCCGACCCAGGGATCAAACCCTGCAGGGTCTCCTGTACTGTAGACAGATTCTTTACTGTCAGAGCAACAGTAGAATCTGCCTACAGTGTGAGGACCTGTGTTCGATCCCTGGATCAGGAAGATCCCCTGGAGAAGGGAATGGCAACCCACTCTAGTAATCTTGCCTGGACAATTTCATGGACAGAGGAGCCTGGTGGGCTACAGTGTATGGGATCGCAAATAATTGGACATGACCGAGTGACTAACGTTTTCACTTGGGCTGGTGAGATGTACACAGATCTGAAGAAAAGGTGGTCTAAATTTAAATTCAGGTTCTTTTAATTGCCAGGCAAGTTTATAACACAACCATCTATATTCAGGGTACTTTAAAGATCAGCCACAAAAAGCAATGCATTCAGTTCAAACACGAGCTGATTTAGAAGTTTCTTTAAAGCACACAACTGCATAGTTTATTCTGCTTCAATGTGGGTGTGAAGGTGGGACAGGAACAAATAATATTCACCATATTTTTGTATACTAATAATACTTAAAGATGTCATTCAATATATTATATAATCTACATATGCTATAGTGTAAGTCTAGTATATTACTAGTGTAAGAGTATGCGCCACCTGATATATTTATATGTGCTTCCCTGGTAGCTCAGCTGGTAAAGAATCCGCCTGCAATGCAGGAGACCTGGGTTTGATTCCTGGATTGGGAAGATCCCCTGGAGAAGGGAAAGGCTATCCAATTCAGTACTCTAGGCTGGAGAATTCCATGAACTGTACAGTCCATGGGGTCTCAAAGAGTTGGACACAACTGAGTGATTTAAACCACTCAGTGATTTCAACTACTTGTATTATATATAACTTATAATGCTATATTATATTACAGTTCCTGCCGGATGGCATGCATATGCTTTTCTCTATATAATACTACAGCTATAGGCAGAGAAGCATGTTTTTCTTGGACCTTATTGACAAAAATTTCTGTTCATAAAACCCATTCCACACAACTGTCATGAACCGAGGCATATTTGTCATTTGGTTTTCAGCAATCAGCAACAACCTGGAGATCCCAAGATTAGAGAATAAACTCAGATACTCTACCTTGACTCAAACCAGAAAAGAATATATCTTTTAGAGTTACAGCTACAAACCTATCATACAATAAGGAGACATACCAGCATGCTGACCGAGCACTTTTAGGGAGTGAGTAGAGAGAAAAACAAAGGGCTGAAAATTTTCTTCTTCACAGACAAAACAAAGCCACTGAAATGAAAAGTGTAGGGAGTCAGACAGACCCATATACTCACCTGCATTGGAGCCAGTCAAATTATAACGCGCATTCAACTTCTTGATGATATTCTCATGGATTTGGTACCACTCACTCTCTGTATTACACCTGTGAAATCACAGCCACTCTGTTAACTTTGATGACGCATGAGACAACCTTCCTACACACCTGTCCCTTTTCATATAACCACTATAATTAAACCTCCCTGGAGTTCTCAACACAGAGAACATGGCTTGGCTTAGCTGCCCCAAGATAAGCAGGAATGACCATATCTGGTCATGCATGACCAACTACTTCATGAAGTGGCTGCGATGAATAGTTCAGGTTATGAGAAGCTCAGAGAACAATGCATGCAGTGGAAGGAAGTACAGGCTAAGATTCTGACTCCCTGGATTTGGATCCTCACTATTAACTGAGCTATGTTCTTTGGGTGAGTTAATTATTCTGTGCCTTGATCTGTTCATTTGTGAAATGGGGGTAATATACTAGAACACTGAACAAGCTTGGGTTTAGGATAATCCCTGGCAAAAAGTAAATGCTCAGGAAATGTTATTTCTCATTATTGAAACTCCAGGCTAGCATCAAAATGCAACTGAGGTTAACATAACTTGCACTAGCAAAAACCTGGTGGGATTTACTGAAGGGTAATTAAGGTAACTCTTCTGGATTTTCTACTTCTAGGCCAAAAGGCATTTCTCCATCTCTCACTCCGACAGCCATCTGTACCTTAGTCTTTCAGCTCTTGTCTTTCACCAGCTCATGCTAGAGTTCACCTAGGAGACTCTGAAGATTCTTGAGAACTGGATTTGGGACTGGAGATACCTGTGTTCCCCTCAGTACTTTGAACACCATAGGTGCTTTAAAAAAATACCAGCTACATGAATGACTGAATGGATATCCCTCTGAGTGTTACTCCTGATGATTTGTTAATATCTGGGTCTGCTCTATTCTTACTGCTGAGACTCCCCCGGATAGGCTGGGGAGACCCTCCTTCATCTGAATGCTTTTGTAAATTCACTACTATCTTTCACTAGCAACAAAGGCTCTCTCCCAAGGGTCCTGACTATTAAAGATTCTGTAACTATCAATCAAAATATTCCACCCTACAGAGACTTCTTCCTTCTGATCTCACCTGTAGCCAATAATTCACAATGTGCTTACATATTTATTTCACCACCATAAGCTTTTCTAGGATAAACTTGATAGAGGTTATTTTTGAACCAGTTAACTATAAGATAGCAAATAAGAGCACCAACACTGAGAAGGCTAGAAAATTAAGATGAAATAAAACCATTCCACTTGTCCAGCTTTAAGATACCAAATTGCCACTTAGTACACCCTGCGCCTAGTTTTCTTAGTTCAGCTCAGTGGGGAAAGAAGAAAGATAGCTTGCTTCCTATTAAATAGTTAAGGGACTCCAGAATTCATGCTTTTAACCTACAAAACTCCAAATAAAATAAAAGCTCCTAAAGTATATGACTGAAATATCTTCCAGACTCCAACGAGGTATTTCTTGCTATTCTCTGTTAGAGTCCCACTTTGGGCTAAGGATTTGGTCACCTTAACAAATACACATTTCCTCCAAATTGTTTCTAACAGTCACTCCTCTAAAATGTTTTAATAAATTCTAGTTTCTTTTTCATCTACAATAACTGTTTTGACTATCTAGCATTCCTCCTGGAATGGATTCATAAATTGCTGAACTGTAATTTTTAAGGGACGTCTCTCGCATCAAGAATAACCCCAAACCTTAACTGATATTTATGAAAAAACAGACAATAACAACCACAAAGAGCAGTACAACTTAATTTTAGGAGAATGAGTATCTCCCACAGAACTGTAATTCATGGGTCTTCCTTGGCTGGTTGCATAATCAAGAGGAATGCAAGCAACTCCAGGTTCTCCAGTTTTCCCATTGACAAGATAAATCTAACACTTCCTACACATACCTGGAAAGATCACTCAAAGGAACAAAGAGATCGTTTTTGTGAAAATTTTTCATTTTTCTTAAAAAGCAAGGTCACCTAACAGCATCATTGTCACCTCACTAGACAGTGGTGTGAAATAACACCCTGAAACGTATGACCTGGTAACATGAGAGCTCAGGTTCTGAGTGAGGCAGTCCTGACTTCACAGCTGGTTCCTGTTCTGATTAGTCAGGTGATTTGGGGTGCTATTTAGCCTCTCTGTCCCCTTATGTGGAAAACAAAGCCAACAGCAGCTGTTTCATGAGTTTGTCATGAAAATAAAGTGACAAGACACATGCAAAGTGCTTATTACCATGGTTCCTTGCACATAGTAAGCACAAAGTAAATGGTGGCTATTATCATTAGTATTGTTGCAATTAAATTATGTCTTACAATCACCAGTAAAATTTAGAAAGGGGATTATACTGGATTTATGCTCCACCATGGGATAAAAGAGGAGCATGCTTTACTACCCAGTAGTATCACCAAAAGTTTTCAAGTTTAATATCAAGGTCACAGATTTTATCACTCTTAAAAGAGACAAAGAGAGTTTCTAGCCCTAAAACATAGGCTATAAGTGAATCTTTGTNCCACCATGGGATAAAAGAGGAGCATGCTTTACTACCCAGTAGTATCACCAAAAGTTTTCAAGTTTAATATCAAGGTCACAGATTTTATCACTCTTAAAAGAGACAAAGAGAGTTTCTAGCCCTAAAACATAGGCTACAAGTGAATCTTTGTCAACTGATTAGCAAACATGTGGTGCAGGTCCCAGGGCCTCCGGGTAGAAGATGGATAAATCCAAGAAACTCTGCAGCTGTTGTCAAAAAGCAACCTGAAGTATATGTCCCACAGATGGTGGGCCACGTGGGTCCCCTCCACATATGGAAAAACCACTGGCACACGTTGCAACAGCCAGAACAGATAACTAAAGCAAGCTCACTCACAGATGAGGTCAGTACTGTGGTCCTCAAATCAGGAATGTGGATCCCAGATCCCCCACCCCCCAGTGCGTCTGCTCTGAGGAAGTCACTTTGTGTCCGCTCTCCATTGTCAGACCTGTGGGGAGGTGCTCAGGGAAGGGCAATAGAAAATCATGTGCCTCATACATATGGAATTTAGAAAGATGGTAATGATGACCCTGTATGCAAGATAGCAAAAGAGACACAGATGTATAGAATGGACTTTTGGCATCTGAGGGAGAGGGCGAGGGTGGGATGATTTGGGAGAATGGCATTGAAACATGTATACTATCATGTAAGNGAACATTGGGAAGTTCAAACTTCATGTACTGTTGAAGCCTGGCTTGGAGAATTTTGAGCATTACTTTGCTACTGTGTGAGGTGAGTGAAATCTCTCTCTATCTCTATCTATCCATATAGCTCCCCAGGTGGCTCAGCAGTGAAGAGGCCACTTGCAATGTAGAAGCAGCAGGTTCAATCCCTGGATCAAGGAGATCCTCTGGAGAAGAAAATGGCAACCCCCTTCAGGATTCTTGCCTGGGAAATCCCATGGACAGAGGAGCCTGGTGGGCTACAGTCATAAAGTCACAAAAGAGTCAGACATTAGTTACTGACTAAACAACAGCATATGTATATATGTGTTGTGTGTGTGTATATTTGTATATATGAATATATATGTGTGTGTGTGTATATTTGTCTCTGCCCCTGGTAGTAATTATTAGGTCCTTGATCCTAGTTCCTGACAGAGTTCCTAATATCCTTCTAATTTCTTGAGTGATTGGGGTGTCTTACACAGAGTTCCTAAATCCCTTCGAATTTCCTGGATGACAGAAACATCTTTTGTTCTAATAGGTGATGACTCTTGGTGAACTTCTAGATGGGGGCTGTCACTAGGAAGATCAATCCATGATTAAAAATTTGTAACTTCCAGCCTCCATTTTTCAGATAGGGGAAGGGACTGGAAAACAAAATTGATAATTGATTTAATATTTAATTTAATATAATAACTATTTTAATATAAAATAGTTGTTTAAAAATTATATTTATCATAATCTGTATTAAGGAAGGATAGAAGTTGTTTGCAAGTTGTCAAGATGACAATGATAACTATTACTATCAGTATTATTTTTATTAAACTATAACCAGTTTTATTCAGTGAGAATATGACAAACATTGTATTAAACCCCAGAGACATAATATGAATATATGTAACATTTGTTATCCAAAAGCTCAGAGTAAAGTTATCCATTTGTGACACTGTGACATTTACTCATCTCATTTAACCATCACAGAATATCTTTAGGGTAGGCATTATTCCTGTATATCATTTTTCAAAAATAGGAAAACAAGGCTCAAAGACATTATTCTACTTATCCATATTCACATAGGTAGAAGGTATAAGATTAAAATTATCTTCCCTAATACTGAAAAAAAAGTTTCTTTTGCCATATGTCAAGCATCATTACTAGAGATTTTCAGCACTTGTGGAGTGTTTAATGGAACTAGAACTTGAAGTAAAATAATACAGTTGGGAAACAGAGAAATGGGCATTCCAAATAGCAGAAAAGATTCCTGTAGAAAGATGTGAAATTGTGATATGGCCAGCTAGACCATCCCAGGAAGACATTAAATGTTGACAGTGCTTGTATTAAAGAGCCATTTTGAACTTCTGGCTGAAGAGGCAAATAAGGAACAAATTATAGGATGTGATATTCTGTTAAACTGAAAGACCATTAGATGTTTTGAAGCAGAAGAGGAGCATGGTCTAATTTGCATTTAGAAAATTTTTTCTATTCTTCTTACTAACAGTGATAATAGAAAATTCAGTAGTTTTGTCTTTGAACCTGAAACTAAACAGAATTGTATAATCTTATCAATTTGTTCAGTACTGTCAGGGTGAGTAAATTTCCCGGTGGAAAGATAAATGTTAATAAAATTTGACTTTATACCTCCAGCAATACCTAGTTTGATATTTAAGAAACTTGTCATGTTCTAAAATTGAAATAGTTTTTATCAATATGTGTTTGCTTTAGGCATTTCATCATTAGTTGGCATTCTTGACTTTGAACTGACATATCTTATTAGTATGACCCATGGTGCTTATTTTATGGTTACTTCTAGTGCCACTGTAAATTAAGAGAATACTTGTGCCTGCAGCATAGATTCTATATGCAGAAGAGCAAATGGAAGACAATGGGTGACTTCTCTGAGGACAGCATCTTCCAAAGTTTATTCTGTGTTATGTGGGATATTTATAAGCTTTAAGTGAATTTACCAAAGACTATCTCAATATTTTTAATATGTTTATGTTTCTCATTTCTCAGATTGGGAATACTAAAACACATTGGTCCAGGCACACTTATTTTTCCCCCAAGAAACTTGACTCCACCTGTCAGGAAAATTATATTGCAATGATGATAATAGCAGTACAATTTATTCAACATCTACCCTGGTACTAGTATTCTGCTAGGAAATTATGTAATTTCATTGAATGTAGCCCTTAAAGTAGTTCTGTATAGTAGGCATCTATTTCTATTTAATAGTGAGAAACTGAAGCTTAAATGTAGTTAAATGCACACAGTTATTGGCATTCCTGGTATTTGGAAGTTATCATGTATATTTCCTAAACGTATGTTGTTGTGGACATGTCATGTCACAGGTGGGCATGCTCAGTCATTCAGTCATGTCTAACTCTGTGACTGCCTGGATTGTAGCCTGCCAGGCTTCTCTGTTCATTCAATTCTCCAGGCAGAAATACTGGAGTGGGTTGCCATTTCATCCTCCAGGGAATCTTCCCAAACCAGGAGTTGTACTCACATCTCCTGTGTCTTCTGCATCAGCAGGTGGATTCTTTACTACTTGTGCCACCTAGGAAAAGGAGATGGGACAAAACCTGGGAAAAGATTGACCAGTTGACAGAGGGGGTTATACCAAGGGCNAACCAGGAGTTGTACTCACATCTCCTGTGTCTTCTGCATCAGCAGGTGGATTCTTTACTACTTGTGCCACCTAGGAAAAGGAGATGGGACAAAACCTGGGAAAAGATTGACCAGTTGACAGAGGGGGTTATACCAAGGGCACACACCTGGAGAAAGGTCAATAAGAATAGAATGTCTACCTCTGAGTGTCTGACAGAACAATAAGGTTTTGCAAGGCAAGATGTCAGAATATTTATATTGCAGGCAAAAGACCCATTTCTAAGAGGGAAAGAAAGAGAAAGACAGAGTAAGAAATTTTAGGACTTGAAAAGTTAAATGAAGAAGGCTGGACTCGGGGGAGAAACTGGATTCCAGCACCAGAACTGTAGAAGTAAGAGGCCTTGTGAGCATTTGTATCTGAAATCATGGTGGTACTGTTACGGAGAAAGAATTATAAAGAGGGTAGAGCTTTCATTTTGAAGACCTATATTCAAATCTGGATCTATCATTTACTAGCTTTAGTTAACCTGTTTTACCTTAGTTGGTGAATCACAAAATGAGAATGCTGCTGCTGCTGCTGCTCCTGCTAAGTCGCTTCAGTTGTGTCTGACTCTGTGCGACCCCATAAACAGCCTCCCACCAGGCTCCCCTATCCCCGGGATTCTCCAGGCAAGAACATTGGNGGGAGGGGGGTTCAGGATCGGGAGCTCGTATACACCTGTGGCGGATTCATGTCAATGTATGGCAAAACCAACAGAGTAAAATAAAAAAAAAAAAAAAAAGAAAAGAAAATCATGTGCCTTTTTAAAAACTTAGGATGTGGAATACCTTAAGTGGATTTTCTTCATGGAATGTTCAACCTGAACTCTATCTGCTGCCATTGACCCTCAAAAGATGCATAAACCACATTCTGAGGATCTTATTTGGAAATAGGGTTTTTACACAGATAATCAAGTTAAAATTAAGTTGTTTAGGGTGGGTCCTTAACCCAATATAACTAACTGGGCCCATATAAAAAGGGGAAATGTGGTTACAGAAACAGACACACACACCTGGAGAAAGTCATGTGGTGATGAAGGCATACATCAGGTCATGCATCTACAGGACACCAGAAGCCAGGAGAGAAGCAGGGAACAGAATCCCCCTCACAGCCCTCAGATTCAGCATAGCCAACACCGTGATCTGGGACCCGCAGCTTCCAGTGAGGCCATAAATGTCTGTGCCTGAAGGCTCCCTGTTTATGGTGCTTTGTTAGGGCTTCCCTGGTGACTCAGTAAAGAATCCTCCTGCTATGCAGGAGACCTGGGCTCCATCTCTGAGTTGAGAAGATCCCCTGCAGGAGGAAATGGCAACCCACTCCAGTATTCGTGCCCAGGAAATCTCATGGACAGAGGACCCTGGCAGAATATAGTCCATGGGGCTGCAAAGCGTCAGATATGACTTAGTGACTAAACCACCACATAATAAACTAATAATACATAAAGTAAGAGGGGAATCACCCAATCTGAACTTCCTTTTTCTTAATTCTAATTAGTTTATGTTAAAAACTATTTCCGTTTTCCAAGAACAAATGAACTTTCTGAGGGTAAAGATTTAACAGGCTTTAAATTCTTGGGATTTAAATGCAATGGATGGTCCACCCGGTGGTAAGTTATCTGTTCTTTTTGGTTCTCAATTTCATAATCCTCTGAAAGGCAAATGATGATTTGTAGGCTCAATTGTAGTAGGCCTAGAGATTATTACGTTTTTGAGGAATGGCTCATAAACTCTGCCCATCCCTGGCTCTTCCATTACCCACAGAAAGCAGGATTCACCACAGAGGATCCCCATGTACCCCCGTGCCCACCCCAGCCCACATCATGTGGAAGCTTCTTACATGTACACTTTCAGGATGAGGTCATCTTTTGTCTCTCCAGTCAGCAGGTCAGCAATGCTAAGAACTGCACAGCCAAAGGGTCGCCGGTACTGGACACTGCAGGCGTTCTTTTTTTCTCCTGCCCCCATTCGACCTGTTCAATTAAAAATCACACCTAGTTCAAGGAGCCATTTGATTAATCCAGCTTAAGACGAGACACATACAGCTATAACATAAGCCACATGAACTGTAATGGGTGATGGTAAAGACATAGATTTGGGGCAACTGTTGCCTCCATTCTGAACTCTCCCCTCAGACCACATAGTTGTGTGACCTTGGGCATGCAGTGGAAACTCTGGCCATTGGCTGTTACCTATAAAACATGAAGACTGAGGCTGAGCCCATGTGTGGGTACCCTTCCTGAAGCATTCATGAAGGCACCCCAGGAGAATCGAATCCAAAAAGGCAGTAGGGGTGCCTATTTCATTTTCTACTTGTAAGATTCTCCATATTTCAAAAAATGATTTCAAACATTTCACCTCTGAAAAGAAGTGATTTGAGATTACCTGACGGTATAGCAAGTAAGCACAGGTGAGCAAATGAGCATGTTCTTTCCAGACTCGGTATGCAGGCTGAGATCTCCAGGGATCCTTTTTTTAACTCTGACATGGTTTCTACTTGTTTAAATTGTTAGAAATTTAAAAATCTGTGGTTGAGATACTGTTTTAATTTATTGTTGCATTTAATTACCAATGGGTTATTTTGAAAACTGAAAGCAAAAAGCACACTGGAGCTGAAGCATAACAAGCTAACGTGAGGAGAAATAATGAAAAAAGTCTGTCAGTCTGTTTCCAGATGCTAGGGAAAGATCTGTACGTTATTTCCATCTGACTGAAGTCCTCCTACAGCATGTCTGCATGGCTCTAGTACTTTCCAAATCCAATGCTAAATAGAAAAAAAGAAAGGAATGGCAGTATTCAATTTGGCTTTCATTCTTCAGTAATAAAGGAAAATTGCCCCTCTGATATATCAACTTCAGAGTAATATTTATAAATAGAAGCTAGAACACCTCTTAATGGTGGTAAAAAACACAGAAAACAAAAAAAACAAAAAAAAAAGAAGAGGACTTCCGACATAATGAAAAGGATTTTTCCCTTTTGAAGTCCCTTTTGAATAATTAATGTGTGACAGCCTTGAAAAGTTCTTTCTTGGATGATGTTTCATTCTCATTGGTATATTACTAGTATATTGATTAACAGGCCTAAGGATAATAAGAATGCTGATTTACAATGGAATCGTGTACTAGACTCCACACTATAAAAAGAGCTGAGAGGACTCCTCTGAGACCAGGGCCCAGTGCTTACTATGTGACATGCATGGGTTTGGAGAGTCACTAGGTATTACCATGTAAGTTCAGGGTTTCCCAGGTGGTACAGTAGTAAGGAATTCACCTGCCAGTGTGGGAGACGTAAGAAATCTGGGTACGATCCCTGGGTCAGAAAGATCCCCAGGAGAAGGAAATGGCAACCCACTCCAGTATTCTTGCCTGGAGAATCCCACAGGTAGAGGAGCCTGGCGGGCTGCAATCCATGGGGTTGCAGAGAGTCAGCTATAACCGAGAGCACGTGCAGGCAGCACAGGGGGCCCTGTAGGTACAGGCTTATTAGCAGGGGGAACACGTAAACCTGACTTCTGTGAATTCAAGAATCGTAAGCAAAACAAGCATAATCAGTGTAATGAAGGCTGTAGTAGGACTAATAATTATTAGGGCAAAGGTTGTTCCTTCAATTACATGAATTAGTAGCTGTCCAGCTGTAATATTAGCTGCTAGCTGTTAGTTATATAGCTAGGGCTACTGGTTGGGTGAATATGCAAATAGTTTCAATAATTACAAACCTACTGGTAAGAGGAATGGGTATTCCCTACGGTAGAAAATACATTAGAGATGCTTTTGTTTTACGGTGAAAGCCTATAGTGATTGTTCACCTAAAAAAAAGGGATAAATATACCTAAAATTATGAGAAGTTGTGTGGTGGGTATAAACGAATGCGGTAAAAGACCAACTAAGTTTGCTGGGGTGATAAATAAGCAATACAAGTATTTCTGTTCAGGTCTGCCGTTTATAGTTATGAATGGCCATTATCTGTTTTGTCACAAGTTGAACCAATCACTGCTAGATATAAATCATGCAGGTATTCATGAATCTAGTGTGGGGAAACTCTTTCTCTTTACTTCCTCCCCTTCTTTCCGATCAAAGACCAGCCCTCGAATTCCAGGGCAGGTGCTGTTACTCCANGGCCATTATCTGTTTTGTCGCAAGTTGAACCAATCACTGCTAGATATAAATCATGCAGGTATTCATGAATCTAGTGTGGGGAAACTCTTTCTCTTTACTTCCTCCCCTTCTTTCCGATCAAAGACCAGCCCTCGAATTCCAGGGCAGGTGCTGTTACTCCAGCTCTCGGCGCCAGTGCAGGTCAGGGTGCCCTTTCCTTATTAAGTCTAGGCGAGGAATATTCTAGAAAAAGTTCTTACTCTTTCCAGAATAATTTTTCTATTTGTCCCTGATAGACAAGGATCTTCCACTCCTTCATTTCACTGAAGCAGATTAAATCTTAACTTTTCTGAGTTTCTTACCTTCCTTATTACTGGACTGATCATCAGGCAAGTTTTTGCAGTAATGTCAATATAGAATTAACTTGATCAAAGCTTAGGGAAGGAAGGTAGGTAATTTAGGATTCCACATTCATTCTAATGACTTAATGGTCATAAATAGCTTAGTAAAATATACAGCCACTAATCAAATGTCAGGTATTTGAAAGGCAGCCCTGTGATGGGTAATACTATGCAGTCGTTTCCTCAGCTGTATCCTGGGAGTGAAGGACAGAGATACCCAGCCCATGGGCAAGCAAGACATGTGATCATTTTCTACCACCAAAAGCCTGTAGATACTTTTCTAAAAGTTCTGAAAGCTAAAGTGGTTTACTTTTTATCTCAACCTTGTAGAGGATTCTGTTCAAACTGTATCCATGTTTACATGAAGATATCCAAAATCACATTTTGTTGTGAAAAATCTGGATAAATTAAAAAAACAAAACCACAAAGAATTCCATAAACTGCACCCCTGCCATCCTGGGCACAGACAGAGGCTTTATCTCATAAATACACAGAAACACGCATTACAACTTTGCCAGTTTTAAAAGACTCTTTCCCATTTTTATACCCCATACTCATGTATAAAAAGAAAATTAAAACAAAACCAAAGACAGTTCACTTATTTATTTATTTCTCATGTCCCTCAAATATGAAAAGAAGATAAAATTAAATGAGTTTTTCAGAACAAATGAGGAAAAAATGCTTAGAAAATCTTTGTTGAAACAACACTTTATAGTCTCACTCAGTGCAAAATAGGGTCATCGTGTGTATAAAATAAAAAACCATAAAAAAAAAAAAAACACACACCATGCAAGACTGCATGGTGAGATATTACTATTCTGCAGAAGTTTTCCTCAGCAAGTCATGTAACGGTTAGTGAGGAAGGGAAAGCCAGTTCTCAGTATCAGTTGGTTAGCTTTCCTAGAGAAATAACATAGGTTCCACCATGTATTTCCTCTGCCATAAAATGCCTGCTTTTGGAGGTCTTATATGCGTAAATGTAGTGACCATATTTTGGTTTTGATGTGCAAGGGCATCATAGAACACTGAAAGTGTGTTCTGCAAGAGGTTAGTAAGTGTTATATTATATAAGTGTTTCCACAGTCAATCAAATCTGGAGAGAGCTAGAGTCATCAAAGTTAGAGGGGCAATTTTATTCCTCTCTGTAGGATTTCTCAAGACTCTTTAATAAGCTGATGAAATTATACAAGTGAAAAATATGTATACAGCATTCAATTTTCCATAGCCTTTTTCTTATAGCACCTTGTCTATAATAATGTTTTGCAGCCTTCCACACTTTGGGAAATGCCAGTTGGTGTAAACTTTTCATAAATGTATAGAAAATCCAGCTCCTAAAAGTTTAATGTATACTGTTAACAGAAATTAGAATTTGAGTAGACAAATACCAAGGGTATGAATCCAATATTTTTAGAAAGTTCAATAAAACAAAATGAAATGCAGCAAACTAACTAATGACTTATATGGAGAGAGAACAAACTCTATTTACGGTGGTGTGAGAGTCTGGGGAAACCAGAATCCCAAATTCTGCAAATACTGGATTCAGATCTTGCTTGGACTTCTTTTTCATCCGGACAGCACATAAATCACAAGTACACAGAAACCTCTCAGCAATTCTCCCCGTCATGCTCCTATCACACCAATAAGTGTCATACGTACCGATTCGGATGATGTGCACAGTGATATAGATGTCCTTTCTGAGCTCGCTGCTACCCAAATCCTACCAAAAAACAAAGTCTGGTCATTGTAGAACTCATCCTTTAGGCAGAAACACTTGAAGGGATAGCANCACCAATAAGTGTCATACCTACCGATTCGGATGATGTGCACAGTGATATAGATGTCCTTTCTGAGCTCGCTGCTACCCAAATCCTACCAAAAAACAAAGTCTGGTCATTGTAGAACTCATCCTTTAGGCAGAAACACTTGAAGGGATAGCACATTATTTTAACAAATAACAGAAGAAAGACAAATATGAGCATTCTTGATGGATTTTTTTTGGAGCAGAAGCACATAATTCAAATCCTGTTCTAAAAATACCACTGTGATCAACTTTACTGTAAGCCTACAAATATCAAATAAGACTTAAAAAAGAAAAGCCCATTCTTTTTCCAGTCTCTAGCTCACTCATTCTTTAAATATTTCTTAAATACATACTAAATACCACGTGCCACTCTGAGCCCTGTCACACTGGACTTCAGCCATAAAGAACAGGCTTTCATACACACTGAAGGGACAAAGGCGTGATTGTGAAAGCTGGCATTCAGATTTCAGAGCATTATTGTAATTTACACTCTTCCCTAGTGGCTCAGACAGCAAACAACCTCCTGCAATGCACGAGATCAGGGTTTGATCCTTGTGTCAGGAGGATCCCCTGGAGAAGCAAATGGCAACCTACTCCAGTATTCTTGTCTGGGAAATCCCATGGACAGTGGAGCCTGACAGGCAAAGAGTCAGACACCACTGAGCAACTAACACTTTCATACCACTTTCACTGTAATTCATGTATTATTTACAAAGTTTCAGCAAATCTACTATGTTCTCTCATAATAACTTACATCTCTTAAGTAAGATAAAGTACTTAAGAAAGAATCTGCCTCCTTGATAAAACAAGATCCACTTACCACGAAGAGAGAGCAGTGCCGTTCTGGTTTATCTGGGGCTTTGGGAAGCCCGTTTCTATTTAGCCTTAAGAAAAATTTCTCACTACAAGAGAAAAGAAGTTGAATATTTTTAGAATTAATTAATATTTAAGGACTCGTCACCTTTCTAGCTGCTCTTTGTCCTAAGGGTTAAACTCAAAATTTTTTAGGCTTTTCACTGATATCAAAACTGTGTATATAAATTATAAGAGTACCCAAGACAGTAAACATTTGCTTCACTTCTGACAAAGCTGGCAAAGCAGAATGTGCAAAAGCAGAAAACATACATAGGCAAACAAAAAAAATAACTTTTAGAAAGTTTCCATATCCATGAAATCATCACCATTACTTTAGAAAGTAGAAAAAAGGACACCAAAAGGAAAAAAATCTGACTTAACATGTTCTGTGTATTTGTACCTAAGATTATTTTTCATGCTTTGCGTCACAGTATTTACTTCACATCATACATGAACATTATTCTGAGTGCTAACAATCCATTAGAAGTCTTAGTATTTTATGCTCTTATCAATCTAATCCAAAACACAAAAAGAGAGACCAGGTAGTGAAACCTGAATATTTTTTGGTCCACAAAGGAATAGAAGACCTTACAATGCTGCAGAACTTGCAACTGAAATTGCAGCAACACCTGGATTTAAATACAAATAAAGCTGTTGATCAGCCACTAATTCAAGTCATTTCAAGGTAATGTGTTACAATATTTATATTAAAAAAAATAAAATGAGTATCACCTCTGCCCCCACATTAATGTACCAGCTACCACAAGCTTCTGAATTTCAATATCCTGGTGCCCAGGATAGAATCAAATGGCTAGCTGCCTCAGGCAGAGAACACACAGCTAACATCTCCAAAATGTGAAATTAGCAAATGGCGTGGGCTTGGTCAGTAGCTTCCTTCAGTCTAGGGATCAAGCGGAGAAAGGGAGAGTAGAGCATTAGGAAGGCTCAGACCCTTCCAAGTCCCCATGCACATTCATCACTTGGTTCTTGCCATAAATAATGGCGCTGTCTTCCAAACTTTCCCTTCTCCCCTATAGGGGGAGAAATGAGAACCATAATCAGATCTCTAAGGAAGCATATGGTTTTAAATTTATGGCTGTTTTGGAACGTTTTTATTCTCTTTTGCCATCTAATTCAAGACAGATATATTTAACAGATTCAACTACCTGGCTCACTCTGTCCTTTTTTAATGCCTATCCCTTATCTTCCACACAACAAAGGGCAAGCAATACATGTCTATGGGGACACTTCCTGCACCTATTACCTATGTGTTATTCCACAGGGCAGTGGCTGATGAAATCAGATGAAGAAAATATAAATTGCTGCAAGGATTCTCAAATGAAGCATACGAAGTTCCCATATAATTCTGAGGCAGAGGCTGGAAATGACAGATTCTACCAAGATGGCAGAGTTAAATTAATCTTATTCAATTGTCATTTACTATAATTCATAGCAAAGGACTGCAAGCTCACCTCAGAGTGGAAGAATATTCACTATTATCTCAAATTTAAGATGTGCTAAAAGGAAATGTACAAAAATTCATCTTGGGGAAAAATGAATACATTTTAAAATAATCATAGCATTAGGTAATACTACTTTAAGAAAACACTATTTTTTATTTGCGAATGGGCACTCTACTAAGGACTTAACATGGATTAACCCCTTTTATCCTCACAATGTCCTTGGGAAGTCTGTATTCTTATTATGTCATTTTATAGTTGGGAAAACTAAGAAATAGTAAATTGTTTTGTCCAAGATCACAGAGCTGATTGTGTGACTGAGTAAGAATTCTATGCCACGTAATACCTACCTTCATTTGAATGCTATAAAATAAATTCTTTCTCTGCTTCATAGAATAACTGAGCACATTTACAAAATATTGAGATACGGAAGGAGTCATTCATCTGTAAGGGACATCCACTGACTCAGGCAAGCCCGGTCCTAACTCTCTCCATACTCTTTCTAGGCTAAACTTGACTTGGCACGTTTCAAAGCCATCCCTGGTTCGAAAGTATTCCTTGGTAAATTTTTTCATGAAGTATTCTTAGAAAAATGATTTTGGAAATAAATTTTACTAAACAAATTCACATTCACAGCTTCAGAAAGATTTAAGTATTTGGTTTTAGTTGGTCAAAACTCCTAAAGTTTAAGACCAGTATTTGGTTTTGCTTCTTGGTCAGCATCTACTGACATTACTGATTATATTTTAGCCCAAAATGAAAGCAGTGTGATCATTTTCCCCTCTTCTGATTATAGACAGCATGCTCTATTCTATATTTTTGAGGTGCATTTATGTTTGAGACTTTTTATCCAGACTAAAACATTTGAAACAAATGCCACTTTATCTTCTAAAAGATTAGTCAAAATGATAAATAACAATAATATTAATTACAAAAGTCAATATGGCATTCCAGATGTTGAGACCTTAACTTTAATGTTGATATAAAATACTGTTTTATATTCACAAATTTTATCAATATTTTGATGAAATGTTTTCTAAAGCATTCCATTTCAGGGATTCCTTTTGCTGTCACTATTTTAATTTCACTAGTCTAGACAGAATCCTGATTATGCAAGTATTATATCATATCCTATTTCAGAAAGAATATCAATATTTACTAAGCCATATCCCTTAACTTACGCATGCCTTTTTTCTAAAAATAGACTGAAGATGGGTACCACGGAGAAAAAAGTCATGTGCAATTTTCTTAAAACAGACTTCTAAGGGAGAAAAACTCTCTTATGGTCAATTAAGTAAAATCTTTTTTATTCATCTGGTGACAAGTTGTTGGTATACAAATTCAATTTCTTTCAGCTTTGGTGATAGAGCAACCACTTAATTGGCAAATAGTTTCAGAAGGAAAAAAAAAAACCAGAACTGCAGCAACACATTTCAGAATCTTTGAATTACAAATAAATACCCACCAAGATGCTCATCAGGTGGTGTTAGTGTTAAAGAACCTGTCACCCATCTGCAAGAGCAGTGGGTTCAGTCCTTGGGTCGGGAATATCCCCTGGAGGAGGGCATAGTAACTCTCTCCAGTATTCTTGCCTGGAGAATNAATAGAGCAACCACTTAATTGGCAAATAGTTTCAGAAGGAAAAAAAAAAACAGAACTGCAGCAACACATTTCAGAATCTTTGAATTACAAATAAATACCCACCCAGATGCTCATCAGGTGGTGTTAGTGTTAAACAACCTGTCACCCATCTGCAAGAGCAGTGGGTTCAATCCTTGGGTCGGGAATATCCCCTGGAGGAGGGCATAGTAACTCTCTCCAGTATTCTTGCCTGGAGAATCCCATGGACGGAGGAGGTCACAAAGAGGCAGACAGGACTGAGCAATAAACACTTTCACTCTTTCACACACTCACACACATTTGGAGAATGCCAACATGTTGCCTTTAAGGCCAAGGAAGAAACTAAATAAGTCAACGGCATTCCACTATGGCACATCTAAAATTCTCTCAAAAACTTTTTGGCCATCCACAAAGATATTTTCAACTTTCTACAGTTGAGTCAAAGAGAGGCAACTCTGATCAGAAAACAAAATTAGTTTTTGTCAATTAAAAAAATGTCCTATTACCAGCCTGGAAGAGAAGGGGAGGTTGGGAGAGAATGGATACATGTATATGTATGGCTGAGTCCCTTTGCTGTCTACCTGCAACTACCACAATATTGTTAATTGGCTATACTCCAAGAAAATAAAAAGTTTAAAAACAAAGCAAAAAAAGTGTTCTATTATAAGATGTGCATACTTACTATTTCCATTCCCAGATATCAGCTAATGATTTGGTACCTTCTAGGTATTTAAAGACTGAACAAATACAATCTTTTAGGAAAAAAATACAAATTATTGGGTAGCAATGTTCGCTCTCTTCCATATAACATCTTTTACACTTCATGGTAGCAAAATACATGAAATTCTCCAGGGACATATCAATCAATGGCACCTTACCATCAGCTGTGAGAGTCACCTAATTAACTTCAAGGCCACTCTAGATTCTAGTCCATGCCATTTAACTCTGTCCACCATGCACATTCTAGGTCTTTATTATAACAAATATATTGTAATGGAAGTATCTATGGTGACATATTTTCAAATGGGAATGCCTCCTTCATTATCAATGAATTAGCACACAGAACACTTTCAGCAGCACTGAAGAAATGGGATTTGGTATTATCACTAGCAGAGAAAAATCATCATTTGACTTCCCGTTACAGTGCTGTGTGCTCCCAGAGGAAATTTCACTGCCAGAGAAATTTAGTGTCCACCTGAATTCCTTGCGTGAGCCATTATCAATCATTGTGTGATAAATCAAGAAGAGTAAATTGTGTCTTTGGAAATAAAGAATGAAAAATCACAATTATTTATTGTTTATAACGTGCCTTCTTCTAAAAAAGGATTTGAGAAAACCAAGATAGTGAGGTAACAGTGGGCATATTCATCCCCAGACATCCCAGGGAAAAATAATACAACTCAAAATACACCCCATCCTGGTGTACATACACTTTACATGGATTTTCTCTAAGTTTAACAATCACCCTATAAGGGAGGAGCCCCCCCCATCCCCTTTTTACAAATGAGAAAGCTGGAGCTTGGAGATACTGGGTAAGTTGGCCAAAGTTGCACGGTCAGTCAACAATGGAGCCAAGAAATTAATTTCCAGGGCCTAATTCCAAAGTCTCAGGTCTTAACCACAAAGCTTTCTTCCTGAGAACAGAACGCCTCATAACAGACACAAAAAGAGCAAGTCTAACCATATCATGTGAACCCAGGGTTTTTGTTGTGAATATGTACAATAAAATAAAGAAGTATTAAAAAACACATGAAGCCAGACAAAAATAAATAAAGCCACAAACTTATCTGTGTTTAGGGAGTTTATGTCTATTTCAACAGCACAGTTGGTAGAAAAGTTCTTACCAATGATGCAAATAATGTGGGCAGCACAGTAGAGATCTGAAGACCCTAATGGCTTCTCTTCTCAGCAGGATAAGATGCTCCTGTCTTCCCATTCCTCCTTCTAACACACAGAAGCAGCTGTCCTTCTAACGGCCCTACCTAGGGTCTTGGAGGCCATTTGGACAGATGTGGGAGGGTCCTCCCAGCTTTCTGAGTCATCATATCAAGTGGCTCTCCGATACAGCATTCCTAGGACATTTGCTTTCATAGAGCAATGTATCCGTAGTTAGGGATGACCAGCATCAAGGACATTTTTGTATTTCTCTATATGGACTTTTGTTTATAACTCTATAGCTCCCCTCTCATAACAATGTACCTATAGTTAGGAATGCCTAGTGGTTTAATGTTNCCTAGGACATTTGCTTTCATAGAGCAATGTATCCGTAGTTAGGGATGACCAGCATCAAGGACATTTTTGTATTTCTCTATATGGACTTTTGTTTATAACTCTATAGCTCCCCTCTCATAACAATGTACCTATAGTTAGGAATGCCTAGTGGTTTAATGTTTGTGAAAGTTACACAATGTATAGCTACCTAGTGGTTTAATGTTTGTAAAGTTACACAACATATACTTTATCCAATAATTTATGATGATAATATATTGAGGTTGAACTCTGATTAATCCACAAAAATTGCAAAGAATACTTTCAAAATCATTTTGGACAGTTAAAACACTGAAATAAATTTATGTTCTCCAAAAGCAACAGTAACAAAAGAGAGAAAACACTTGGATGGTCGTGTTCTGGTACACAAACTGGAAAAAGAACTATCTGGTTCTGTTGTGCTTATATTTTATAGAAGGCTACTCTGGTGGCTCAGCAGTAAAGAATCCATCTGTGATGCAGGAGACACAGGTGTCATCCCTGGGTCGGGAAGAGCCCTGGAGGAGGTCACAGCAGCGCACTCCAGTATTCTTGCCTGGAGAATCCCATGGACAGAGGTGCCTGCCAGGCTACAGTCCATGGGGTTGCACAGAGTCACATACAACTGAAGCAACCGAGCACACAGGCATGCATATTTTATAAAACAGCTGTACCAAAAAAATACCCCATGTAGCATCTTTGAAAGAACCAAGTTCCTTGTCTTAAATGTAACTATGCGGTGTGTGAGGAAAATTACTATTCATTGTACACTAAGTAGTCATGCAGGGAGATGCGCCAAGAACCAAGCAGGAAACATTCGGAGCAAGAAGATGCAAGGAGAAGAGGAAGGAGAAAGGCTCTGCTGAGCTGACTCTAGGGCCTCTCCCCCAAAGGCCACAGTATACGATAGGTGTTGATCTCAGTGCTTCTGTTTGACTGTTTTTCCTGCATTTTCTCAAATGCTTTCTTCTTTTTTTTTCTATTAAATTTATTTATTTATTTTTTAAATTTTACTTTACAATACTCTATTGGCTTTGCCATACATCGACATGAATCCACCACAGGTGTACACATGCTCCCAATCCTGAATCCCCCTCCTACCTCCCATCCCACAANGGAGAAAACAATAGCAAATGAAGCAACTGACAAACAACTAATCTCAAAAATATACAAGCAACTTATACAGCTCAACTTCAGAAAAATAAACGACCCAATCAAATGCTTTCTGATTGACTAACCTTGTAAGCTGATTCCAACAGCCTGCGCAAGGAACTGTTACTGTGCTCTTTCCTAGGACAAGTGGCCAACCAAGGACAACCCAAGGAGCATTCTAAATAGTCACAGTACCAGGAGCTGGTACTCCCACTGACCAGGCAAGATACTCTAGGGAAGTGAGAGGAAAGTGCGCTAGCTGCCCTGGGGGGGGGGGGGGCATTGGACCAAAAGGTTCAGTGTTCACCATGGCACAGAGGAAGGGACTCTCGTCCAGGCCATCTCNTACCAGGAGCTGGTACTGCCACTGACCAGGCAAGATACTCTAGGGAAGTGAGAGGAAAGTGCGCTAGCTGCCCTGGGGGGGACATTGGACCAAAAGGTTCAGTGTTCACCATGGCACAGAGGAAGGGACTCTCGTCCAGGCCATCTCGTAACGTGGGTGTGCACAACATTCCCCTGGGGAGCTGTAGAAAGCCCAGGTCCCAGCCTGGGGATCTTGACTTACTATACTATGGATCTAAAAGCTCCTTGAATGTTTAAAAGCACAGTCACAGTTAACTGCCACAGTTTTGACCCAAATGCTTAAGCCCTAATGAGTCAGAATTGCTGACTGTCCTTTATGACCATCACATACCCCAGGAAACAGGCAACACATGCCTGATATGTTCAGGTCAACGACTTCTCCCCTTTCGTCTCCCAACATATGACAGATGCAAACAAAGTGTTTCCTTGTCAATAAATAAAACCAACTCCTCAAGCAAGTCTTCCTAGATAAAGCTATTAATATGCTTTCTAATTTTAAAAGTAAAGCAGCACAAGGGTCATGAGTGCTTCTGACCGACTAAAGGGAAATGAAACAAGAAGGATTTCCACAGTAGTTTACGCAAAGAGCAGACAGATTCTGAGTTTTCTTTTTTAATATTACTGTCCAAACCCAGATTCACTTAACAAATATTTGAAGTTGAAGGACTAAGCAATCAACTAAAGGGATGCTTTGTAAAGACAATAAAGGATTTTGCTTTAGTTGAACAATGAAAGGGAAGATATTTTTTAAACTACAGTCAATTCTATAGCCAATGCTGAACACCAAGCTGATTCTTTGTTACTACTTAGAATGACTTAAAACCATTTCATGGTTTTTGGTTTTTTTTTAAAATATAGAGCTAGTTGAATCAGAACTCTTTTTAGGAAGGTAAAGCTCAAAAAAGGAATGTGGTTTAAAGTTACAAATAAGTGATGAACATACCACCTGCAGAGCAATGTACAGACCAATGAATGAAACAAAAGATTTGGATCAACTGTTGATTTGACAAAATCCATAATGGCAATAAGTTCTAAAAAGTTGATGTTCTAAAAATCCCATTGTTGAATTCAAGTCAAATCCTTAGAAACAGCTTAACTGTCCAATTGAGCAACTCAGGAAAATACTTGCTTATGTCTATCTCTAGAGAACTCATTAAGAATTTCACTATAAAAAAGTTCCTCAGAAAGGTAACTAAAAGTAGGTGATGATGTGATCTGGTCAACAGAACCAGGGAATGTGAAATAAGAAAGCTTGTTTACAAGCAAAATGTCTTATGCTTATTCTTGGAATTTTCATTAATTTGATTATGATAAACACTGTATGACATTTCATGAGGGAGGAATTGCTCTGATTTATATACAGTAATTATTTTGACCTTTCTAACCATGGTTCTTTGTTAGGGAAAGTATCTATAATAAGGAATCTTGAAAGTAAAGCAAACCTGAGCTCTTTATAACTACTCTGGGTTGAAGCATGCAGTCCTTTGCAAAGGTAAAGGAAACTTTCATGAAAACAGAATAAATTATAAAAATCCAAGTAATTCAAGCCCTGCAAAAACAGTAAGTAAAATGTCTTTCATACATCTATCATCTCAAAAATATGTCCTAAGTTTTAAAATGAAATAAGCCAAAATCAAATGTCCTTTTCAACAGCATACTGATACTGACAGATTCTTTATATTCATTATAACTTTGAAAAATGAAAACGTATGGTGGTCACCAAAAGGGAAAGGATAGGGAAGAGGAGGGATAAATTAGGAGTACAGGATTAACAGATGTATATCATTATATATAAAAATAGATAAATAATAAAGATTTGCTACAAGGCACAGGGAACTATAATAATCTATAATGGAAAAGAATCTGATAAAAATATACATATGTCTGTAACAGAATCAATTTGCTGTACATCTGAAACTAACACAATGTTGTAAATCAACTACAATCAAAAAATTACCAACTATACTTCATCATTAAATACTATTTATTAACTAGATGATGCATGCAATTGGACTTTCTAAAGGTCAAATGCTTTTTCTTTTTAACCAGGGAGCTACAAGGCCTCTACATTGATATGCAAATATTCATGTGTATGAGAATAAGTACATTATTTTCTGAAGAGCTCTACAGTGTTCATAAGTTGGAAAATGCACTGAGAAGTTTAGGAAGCACTGCTCTAGACACTATTTTCATTTTTTAATGAAAATAGCATATTGATTACCATGCACAGTGAAACTAGCGTTTAAAAATATTTCTTGACTTCAAGCTTAATAGTCTTTTGAAGATCAACAGAATGTAAGTTTTGGGAGGGCAAGAATTTTTAAATTTTTTATTCATTGATGTGTCCCCAGTGTCCAGATCAGTGCCTGGCTCTGAGAAGACCAGTAATTGTTTGCTGAATGAATGAAGATCAGTGATTCAACAACAATAGCACGTAATCTCTGACGTTCAACAGAAATAAGATGCAGTCTCTGTTTAGCTTTTTTGTCAAAAATCTCCAAATGGAAGTACTTAGAAGATGCTACACAGATTTTCCTCAGTTTATAGTGTTATGTCCTGATAAACCCACTCGGTTTCAATAGAGTACTATAGCTCACATGGCTAGCCCAGGGAAAGATCAAAATTCTAAGTACAGTTTCCAATGAATTTTCATTGCTTTAATGTTCATCATTGTAAAGTCAGAAAAATCCTATTGAAACACTGTAAGTCGAGGACAATCTATAAACTTATCTGCCAACTTTTATTTACTTTTTTTTTTCTAGAACAGATTTTGCAAATGATGCTCTCATAGACATATCTAAGAGCATAGCTCTGATTAACACAAGAGAGCATGAAGCAAAACTATCGACTTTTCTGATGCACTCAACCTTGAGTTCTCTCTCTTATCAAGAAGCACATCCTCACTGGAGTGGAAGGAAAACAGCAAAAATTAAGACAATAATGACATGATCTTTTCATACTTTGCCTCAACAATAGTGAGAGATTTGTAAATTATTTTTAACTGCATTAATGCCCAGTCTGTGTAGGGCATTCTGCAAGGTTCTGGGAACAGAAAGACAACAAGAAGGTAGACTTATTTTCAAAAAAGGAACTAACTAGGGCCATTATCATGGACAATTCTTTTGTTGGTCTTGAATCACTTATAAAACAAATGTCAATGAAGAGCAAAGAAGTCCTTGTGAGGTGGTAAGCATGATTTAGTTGGTAGCGAATTTAGGGAAACTAAATTAATCTGAATTCCCTCTAGGCAGCAGACACAGGGCAGAGTAGGAAAGACACAGCTGATCAGAATCTTGGTGAAAAGAACACCAATCTAGTCATCCTTTAAAACACAGGAATGTGGGTTAAATCTGATCAATTTTTTAAACATTGCATGAAGTACCATGAGACAAATAGGCTGCACAGTGTCTGGAGCTAAAGGGGATGAGAAAGTCAGTCTAAATCCACTTATTCTACGAGTTTTCACTTCTACCCCTTAAAATTCCAGTCACTTTTTCTTATAACAATGTAATAATTTACAATTTCAAAAATAACTGGAATTGTGTGGCTCTTAAAATTCTACAGAGAAAAACAGTGGATTACTTCTATGTTGGGTGTTCTCGCAGCATGAACATAGTTATTTCTTTTAATTTACATCTTCTTCCTGGTCCATTTCTGAAAATCTCTCCTATTAACATCACGACACATCTAAAGTAATATTTTTTTGTATGCAACATAGTGTGACCAAAGAATCTGATTAACTTCAAAGTGACAACAATCTCAATTTTTGTGCACCTGCTGGAAGAATCAAATGATGGAAAAGATGTGGGAGAGTGGAAAGCACTCATGCCTTTAAACAGGAGGCCCGAGGGAAGGTCACTGTGGGGTCAGTGATGTACAGACACCCACAGAGAAATCTGTGCCAGCACGTCTAGACACAGCAGGAAGCACGCTGGGCCGTATGGAATGGTTGATTTTGCCACAATCCAAAGAGGACCTCTGAACGCCTTCTTCTATTTCTGTTCTCAGTCATGCTCCCTGCACGCATGGGCAGTCAGAAAATTCCCCCCCCCACTACTGCTTTACTTTGGGGAGGTTACAATTTCCAGTTAATTTTATAACATAAAACTATAAAAAGAGATCTACACCAACCATCTTTATACATTCCAAACAACAAATGCTCCTAATTTATGTAAAAACATAGATGCTGAATTTGTCTGATCACACTATAATAAGTTGTAAATGAGGTATGAAATGAGAAATTCTGGCACAGTGCTCGAAGAATTAAAAAATCACATGTGCTCTCTTAACTGTGTTATGTACTATAATATAGACACAAAAATATTAGCATTTTTTTCTAAGAGGGGACTAAACAACTATTCTCTCCAACAGCTGTAAGGCCTTGAAAAAATTTCCCAGTACCTAAGTCTTTTCAAAAGAAGCCTGAGTTCTTTAATTTTCTCTTAAAAATGAAAAGCTTTTAGATGGTGTCAACCGCTGAAGAGACCAACTGGAAGTTATGGTCATAATTTCTTTAGTTCTCTCCTTATTAGGCTAGATTCCCATTCTCAGTTTTATCCAAATGTGATGTGTCAAGCTCCAGCTCCACCACCTGATAGCTCCTTCCTGAGCACACCTGGCAAAAGGTAGCTAACTCGGGAGCCAGGAGTCACCACCAATTTCAGACATCTCTCCTGCAGGGGCCTTCCTGAACTCGGCGATTCCATTATTCATCAGTAACTCACTTCCTATCACATTTTTGCCCCAAGGACACTGACCTTGTTTGTGCAATTCACTTTCAGCCCTGAACTCCCTTTCCTTCTCTTTTCTGCTCTCCAACAGCAGTTCATCTTGTTCCTCCACTTTTCTTATAAAAGGTCAAGGCCACAGACCCAGGCCCTCTTTTCCATTTCAACATCTGAAACCCATTTCGCTGCCCTCCCTTCCTCCCATGTTAGTAGAAGCAGAAACCTTCCTCTTTCTCAAAATACATTTCTTCATGTGTGTCCTGCACCCCTCTGCCATCTGCTCCAGAAGTCACCTGAGCCTCCAGCAGGGTCTCATGCTACTGGCATCCACCGCTACTTCTATGACTGTGAGACAAGCGAATGAATGAACAAGGAAGTGGCGAGAAGTAACACGTGATTCACCTACACGTAGAAATTCCTCACCTTTGGGAGGACAAACCTCTATTATTATTATCTTTAAAATTTATTTTATTAAACTATAATTGATTTATGATGTGTTAATTTCTGCTGTATAAGCAAAGTGACTAGGTTATACATACATATATATATATATATATATATATATACACACACACACACACATATACATACATTCTTTTTCATATTCTTTTCCATTATGCTTTATCACAGTATACTGATTTTAGTTCCCTGTGCTATACAGGAAGACCTTGTTGTTTTGGACAAACCTCTATCAATTCAGAGTTTCTGGGAACTTGATCCTTATATAGACATAGGATTTTGCTTAAGCATATAAGGTGTTTCCTCTCAAAGAACATTCATCTTCTAAAATTTGCCTATTTTATATATGAGTCAGACTTTACACTTGAAAGACAACATTACTATAATGTAGTTGTTACTATAATACTGAATGTCCTAGACCTTCAGAAAACATTTCTGTTCAGTTCTGCCAAATACAATATCAAAAATATTATTGTCAGTTCATAGGAACCCAGGAATATTATTCCAAGCAGGATGGAATTCAAACCACGTATGGGGCTAGCGACTAGATCAGATGAATAAATCTATCATCTTTCAAAGAAACTGAAAAAAAGGACTGCCTTCACTGCTTTACAGTTTGTATGCATAAAAAACTGATAATTTTAAGGTGGTAATTCATTAGTCATACACACTATATGCTAAAAGGTAAACCAAGCAACCACAGATCTTATGCACAGGAAATTTACAACCATTCAATTCTGCCACATTGCTCCACCTATTTCTCTTTGTTCCTTCTTTCTTTCTTCTCCTTTTTCTTTCTCCCCTTCTTCCTTCTCGCTTTTTTGTTTTTATTTTTTTTCCTGTTGCTAAAGTATTTAAAACCAAATCATATCCCTGGATGCCGTTCTACATGTTTACTAGTCTCTCTAAATCTTATGCAACTAGAATAACATACACCTTAAAAATTAATAATTATTCCTTAAAATATATGACTTCTTTAAGAATTCAAGACCAAACACGACATATCATTTCTGGATATGTTAAAGTGAATTTCCTAGCTTTTTCTTTTGTTTTGGTTTAAATCATCATCATCATAGTTTATAATTACTGACCCAGTGTCAAGCATTAGACTAAGACAAGTACTATTCTTATCCTCACTTAGCAGACAACTTACAGCCATAAAAGACATGAACTCATTTGCTCAGGCTGACGGAGCTACTGAATGACCGTGGTGGGTCCTCTGACTATAGAGTCTGACCACTTATGTTCTATAGAACATTTATGTACCTATAAGATACAAGACATACATCATGAGTATGGAGAAAATTTAAGATATATTTCATAGTCCAGAATTGGGTCATGTAAAAAAAAAAATCTGCGAGCTAGGACACGGAAGCAACCTAAATGTTCACTGACAGATGAATGGATAAAGAAGTTATGGTGTGGGTGTGGGTGGGCGTGTGGGTGTGCGTAATGCAATGTTCAGTTTAGTCGCTCAGTGATGTCCAACTCTTTGCGACCCCATGAATTGGAGCACACCAGGCCTCCCTGTCCATCACCATCTT
Organism: Neotragus pygmaeus; assembly: GCA_006410875.1. Classification (NCBI taxonomy): domain Eukaryota; kingdom Metazoa; phylum Chordata; class Mammalia; order Artiodactyla; family Bovidae; genus Neotragus; species Neotragus pygmaeus. Next base: position 345,520 of record SJYV01018065.1, read on the forward strand.
CCGGAGTTCACTCAAACTCACATCCCTCGAGTCAGTGATGGCATCCAACCATCTCATCCTCTGTCGTCCCCTTCTCCTCCTGCCCCCAATCCCTCCCAGCATCAGAGTCTTTTCCAATGAGTCAACTCTTCGCATGAGGTNTCTAAGAAATTATCTTTTATGGTGAGAAATTATGTCAAAGACTGGGAAAAACTCACTCAAGAAAAGTATGTTATTTCTCCTTAAAACTGAGTCCAGTGTGTAGCTGTACCACCGTGCAGATGCTGTTAAACAAATGAGGAGGGAAAACTGGAAAACAAGCACGGGCTAGGTGTACGTTAGCAAGAGGCTGTTAGAATATGTCTGAATCTTTCTGGCACAGTAAGAGGCATCTGCGGCATGCATTAGAGGCGTAATATGAGAGGCCATCTTCACGCAGAAACTGTCTGGAATAACGAATGGGCTTTCTAAATATCATCCAACATCGATTTCTAAGTTTCTGTCAGAGCACATATTCCTCCTGGTGCTGAGGAAGTACTATGTTCTTTATTGATCCACATGGTGAACTAGAAGGGAGTAATTTTCACGTGCTGACTCCTTTTGCATTTGACATCTCCAAGTACTGACTCAAGGTTTTCATCACGGGCACATGGCAAGAGTCAGTGCCATTTTGCTATTCTTCAAGTATCTTGAGAAGGACTCAATTTCTACAACAATTTCTATAGTATATAATATTTCTGAGGATTTATATTAGCTTCAGTGTTATCATTACCAATAACTTGTAACAATTTATTATCAGGGCTACCAGTCTCTGGAGCCCTCACTCTGGCTAATGAAACCTTGCTCAGTGATGGAAATGTCCAGAAGCCCTTAATGAAGCCAATGGGGTGGTGTTCAGAGGGCAGACTTCGGGGCCACATGGCCGGCCTGCCACTCTGCTTCACCTCCTACCAGTTTGGTAAACTCAGGCAAGTTTCCTGACCTTTCTGTGCCTGACTTCCTCACCTATACAATCAGTGCATACAATGTATTTCAAGTATTTAAAACAAATTCTGGCAGATGTGCTTAATAAAATGCTGGCTGTTTGATTCTTAGAGGAAAGAAGTTAAATGAATAACTTCTAGCCAGTTGTCTGCCTTATGAAAGGAATAAACTTATTTCTTTCCTAATCAAACCTCTACAGGCTTTGTACGTGTTAGACACGACTGAGCGACTTCACTTTCACTTTTCACTTTCATGTGTTGGAGAAGGAAATGGCAACCCATTCCAGTGTTCCTGCCTAGAGAATCTCAGGGATGGCGGAGCCTGGTGGGCTGCCGTCTATGGGGTCGGACAGAGTAGGACATGACTGAAGCAACTTAGCAGCAGCAGCATTCCCTGAATTATACCATCTTTTGCCTACTAAATTTCATTGCTTGGATTGGACTTCAAATGCTGAAAAAGAAAGGAAAATCATGATCCAGTCTCTTCAGCAAATAAATTACAAGGAATTTAAAAGAGAGAGGGGGAAAGGGAAACTGCATATGAAAGGTGACCCATGAAACTTATCAACCATGCAATGGGTGGACTTTATTGGGGTCTCATGAATTACAAATTCCTTATTTAGAATCTGTAAAACAATAATCATCGATCAGCAGCACAACAGAATACTGGCCAAAAACATATTTGATAATGTTAAGGGAGTATTTATCTGGGAGAGTGGCAGGGAAAGACAGTGAAGCCTGGTGTGCTGCAGTCAATGAGTCGGGCATGACTTAGTGACTGAACGACAAGAAATTTTTAGAGTTTTTTTCTTTTTTCAGATAGGTGTACCCTGAAATATGTACATATGAAAAATTGATCTCAGGGATTTGCCTCCGTATAAGCTGGGAGCAAAGAGGAGGACTGGAAAGATATGCGGCTGAAACAAGGTCAGCCCTGAGTCGATCACTGTTGTCACTGGTGGTGGGTCTATGAAGNTAGGTGTACCCTGAAATATGTACATATGAAAAATTGATCTCAGGGATTTGCCTCCGCATAAGCTGGGAGCAAAGAGGAGGACTGGAAAGATATGCGGCTGAAACAAGGTCAGCCCTGAGTCGATCACTGTTGTCACTGGTGGTGGGTCTATGAAGCTTTATGACACTATTCTACTTTTTAACACATCTGAAATTTTTGAAAGTAAGAAGCTTTAAAAAAAAAAATGAGTTGACCTTAAAATACTCACACATCCATTACTTTCTCTCTCTAAATCTCATGTTATAGGTGAAAGTGATGTTATTTACCTCATTGTTTCTAGATTACATGCCAGAGCACAGTGGAGAGTTTACCTTACGACCTGCCACGTGGTAAACCTGCAAATGTAACTCAAGGAGGTGAGAAGCAGTGATAATCTCTGTATGTATGCAAATCAAGAAATGAAAAAAATATACTGTTACACTGAAAAGAGAAAAACTGCTAGCGAGAAAAAAATAACCCACACATCTCACACTGAATTCGCTGTTCGGTATAAGAAATACAACAATGCCTCAAATATCATATTTTGGCTTCACACTACCTTTTTCTGAGAAGATGCAACAATTTGCAATGCTCAGCTCTGCCAGGAGCAATGAAGGAAACAAGACTTGTCACCAGTTTCAAGATGAAGAACTAGACAGGAGTTAAGTTAAAGGGTCAGGGCAGCAGCATTCAACTGCAGAGACAAGAATCAAGCCTGTCCTCAGATCTGTGCATCCCAAGGTCTCTTCAAAAGGTTAAGTATGAATCCAAGCTACTCATAGCAAGGTTTTGAACACTCCCTAAAAGAATAATCACCACCATCTGAAACCTCAGAAAGTTAAGAAGAAATCTGAGATCCTTCCAAACACCTAGTAATTATGTAGTTTCATTCTTCCTCATTCTTTTGTCAATCAACTTCACAGAGATGATGAGTTTGGGAGCTGAGAGCCCATGGCCAAATTCATCAAGTGGAAGCAGGGGAGAGAGATTCAGGCTTGATTTCTCCCAGGGTTATTCTATATCAGGTGTGTCACAGAGGGAAATGGAGACTAGAGAGAGAGAGGAAGCAGGAGGGGAGGGATAGAGGGAGGAGTAAGATGGAGAGAAAGGAAGCCTGGAGGGTGGAGGAGGGAGTCAGGCACAGATATAGCCCAATCACATCACAGGCCCAGCTCCTGGGCAGAACCTAGGAACCACTGAAACAGTATTTTGGAAATTCTGCATCCAGGTTTTTTTTGCTACTTTCACCAAGTAAACAGGAATAAAAGAGGAGGAACTCTGTCAATCAAAGCCTGAAGGAACATTTCAGAAAATCTCAAAATGTTTATAACAAGACAAAACTGAAAGACAAGCTAATATTAATCTTTTGTCAATGCCATTTGAAAATTACTGGCAAAGGGGAATGTATATTCCTCAAAAACTGTAGACGAACAGGAATGAGCAAAAGCGTGATCTCCTTTCTCCATTTTACATTCCATACAGTTCATTAAATATTTTAGAGACCATACAGGACACAGACAATGTTACGGAGCCATTGGTTAAATTATACCACCTGGAAGCCAAGCTTTCTAATACACTTCAATGTGTAAGCAGGTATTATCTCTAAGGAATCTTTCATACCTCTAAAATCAGTGCTAACCTGTAATGTGGATCCTTTTTTCAGGCTTTTATCTCCCCTTTTTAGTGGTGTTGATTTGGGAAGGGGAAAGGGTCTTTTAACTCACTGACTCATTTCCTGCAACAGTGTATAAAGTAGATTTGAAACTATATTCCCATCATTACTTCCACACCTCATAAATCTTGCACTTGCTGTATAAACAAACACCTTTAAACTATATGGACACATTTCACGGTTAGGAAGTAGAAAGTATACTTTCTAGCAGGCAATGAATAATATATAAGCTAATTCAAAGATTTTATGGCTATAAATGCATTAAAAATAAACTTCACATGAATTTTCTTAAAAAAAGATTTTCTTTTTACCAGAAAAGAAATACTCCAGGCTTAGTTTGTGTTTATAAAATAATATGCAGCTCATTGTTGCCTAAAACTGTCAACACTTATTTTAGTAAGTATTATTTTTTAAAGTGGGGTACAGTTGGATCATTATGTGTGATTTGTGGTATAATTTTAATTCTAATTTCAAATTAAAATTTTTTCATGTAAAAGATGGTGTGGATTGTGCTCAATGTTAAGATTAAAAAATTTTTACACCTAAAGAAGTCTCAAAAAAGGTTGAGACTTCTGGATAACAACCAAAACATCCACTCTAAGTTTTTCTTAAATACTGAAAGCTTGCCATAAGAGAACTACAACAGGTAAGGCAGAGAAAGAAAAAAAGTATGTGAAAACTGTTTATTATTTCCTACCTCTGAAACTCTAATGGAAAGGTTTCCACGTATTTAGTTTTTCTTCAATATCATTTGATGTGAACAGGGTAAGAATAATTTAACTGTTTACTGAAAATTTGAAAAATACAATGTATTGACCTTGAGATGTAAATGAACTTCGGGGTTTAGAGACATTATGTCTTTTTTGCATTATCAACACAAAACAACTCAAACAAATAACAGACCTGCTATCAATGACATATTTTCATTTAATGATAATTATGGTTTTATGGCCTTTTTGAGTTTTTCAAAACAAACCTTTTCATGCCTCATCTCATTTAATTTTCAGGGAAACCTCCAGAAGGTAGGCAGCTGAGAAATTCATAAAGTTCTAAAGATGAGAAAATAGGCTGATAGAGTAAAAGTATACAAGGTCACACATCCCAGAGATTGCCAGTTGCAAACACCCACCACTCCACCATTAAGAAATTCAAGTCATACCTCCACATGCATTTACCTGATCGGCCGATTCTCTTTACTGTCAAACAGTGAAAAGATGACCTCAAGCTCCTCTCCCAGGTTGGAACACATGAGACTCTTCATCTGCACAAAGAGGTGGTGACTGCTGGCCTGCACTGGGGTATCTTTCTTCCGATGTCGATGCTCCATCTGTATGACATCCACCAAAAAACAAGATCAGCGTGGACCAAGGGAAACAATGGAACCCAACAAACTAGTTTTCTATGGTGTGATCATAACGTCCCACGCTTTTTCTTTTGGATCCAGTTGGATGTTAAATTCCAAATTTTCTTTCAACTTCTACTGAAGTCTGCAGACCACCAAGAATCCTGCTTTAAGAAGATTTGTTTCTTAGTTATTAACATTAAAATGATACCATCTCACAGACAGCGTGACATGCAAAGGATTCTACTGGTCCCTTGTCAACTCCCAGGGTGAGACCAAATTGTTGGTCATCTTTTAAAACATCAGGCTAAATTAAAAATACTGATGGGAGCTAAACAATGTAGCTATGATTCTGCTTTTCTCATAATTAAAAGTTCTTTTAAATTATACTAAAGTTTTGGCAGTTTTCCAAGATAGGCAGTGGCAAATGATATTCAATCATTAGAAGAAGAAAATGCTTCTAACCTGATGTAGAGATACAGGGAGACCTACAAAACTCAGTGAGTGTCTAAAGGCAAGAATAGTCTCTGTGTCCATCTCCAGTTTCTCTCTTAATACAGCTAGCCTGGGCTACACGTGAGAAGTGGGACCAGAAGTAAGAGGAAGGAAAGGAATTACCCAGGGTTCCAGGGGTGAGAACATGGAAATGATCATTTATTAGCATATTTGTTATGTGTCTATAGCATGCCCAGCACTGGAAATGCAATGATGGGTAAACACAGAAATAGCCTATGCCTTTGTGGAGCTTTTCTACCAGGGGGCACAGCTATCAACAAAACTGTCCCACAAGCAGAGAGAAAACTGCAACTACGATGAATAGAGGATCTGACTTGTGTTTGAGCAGTCAGAGAAGGCATCTTGGGAAAGCAATGCTTTAACTAAGAGCTAAAGGGTGAGGAGGAATTATGAACCATCTAGATGCTGCTGCTGCTGCTGCTTAGTCGCTTCAGTCGTGCCCGACTCTGTGCGACTCCAGAGACGGCAGCCCACCAGGCTCTGCCATCCCTGGGATTCTCCAGGCAAGAACACTGGAGTGGGTTGCCATTTCCTTCTCCAATGCATGAAAGGGAAAAGTGAAAGTGAAGTCGCTCAGTCGTGTCCGACTCCTAGCGACCCCATGGACTGCAGCCTACCAGGCTCCTCCGTCCATGGGATTTTCCAGGAAAGAGTACTGGAGTGGAGTGCCATTGCCTTCTCCTTCGAACCATCTAGATAGTACTTCTCAAATTACCTGCAGTCAAGGACCAGGCTGTCTTCCCCTCTAATCTACCGCAGGTTGGTATTTTCATAAAATACAATCAAAATGTCATGGCAATGTCAAAACGTCACAAAGGCTTCTGTACATTTACTCACCATTTTTCTACTTGGATCAGTTACAAACAGTTCATGATTCAGTCAGTTCTTGGACTACACTGAGCAGAACTGGCCCAGGGTGAGAGCACAGGGAAAACATACAGAAAGGCGGTGTACTAACAGAAGAGGTGCTAAGACTGGGACGATTACTGCTTTCATAACAGGCTACTGAAGAGGGCACCTCTTGTGGATCACTTGACAATTGAAAGGAAGGAAGGAAGGAAGAGAAAAAGAAAGAAGGAAAGAAAAAGCTTGGTGCTTAACTCCAAAGGAGTCATATGTTTGCCTGAAGTTAAGGTACAAAACTCTATGTCTACCTCAGCCACCTTTTAATGTTTCTAAGTATAGTTCAAAAACTAATGACTAACTAACCAAGATTTGCATGCAAAAAATGCTATTTACATTTACAGTTATAAATGCAACAACATAAAATCACCAGAATTTTTTTCATGCTTTTATCATTTAATCTGAACCACTTGAAAAGTAAATAGCTTTAAAAAAAATGCAATTAACCAAATATATCTATAATTGTTGTATACTCAACAGGTACACTGAATACGCCTCTGTAAAAGTGAGGAGTAAGTGCATTTTCTTTTAAAGTGGACGTCAACATTGTGGTATGTGTTGGCCATAATTACCAGAAAAGGCTTCCTGGAGAGAAAAAGAGCATAATTCTTTTTTCTATGATAGTTGCTCTATTTCGTACTTTAAAAATTCTTTATAACAGGGCAAAGGAAGCATCATACATTCATAAAACTACATCTCTTTAGTTTCTCAAGTAGTTTTATTTTCTGAAATTGCTAATTTATTTACTGATTTACTTAAAAGCACCAACTTCTATGAAGAAATGAGTAACTACTAAAGGTTAGAGCTGGAAAAACAGATATAAGAATTAGGATATGTCTGGTCTTTACCTCAAACAGCGCAAAGTTCCCAGCATCCATCATGACATTCACTAAATGGAAGAATTAGCTCCCTTACTCATGCAGAGAATCCAATATATCTAGATCAGTGGTTTTCAACCTTAGCTGCACTTTAGAATCACCAAGAGAGCTTTTAAAAAATACTTATGTCCAGGTCCTATCCCAGAACAATTAAATTAGAATTTCCAGGGGGTGGGGGTCCAGAGAGGAGAAATTTTAAAAGCTCCCCAGGTGATTCTAATGTGCAGTGAGGGCTGAGAATCACTGATTGAGATCACACCAAAGGAGACGCAAATCCTAGCAGATCAAAAAATGTATTGTTACATCTTTTGTATAATTACTGCCTTGAAACATTTGGTCTCTGAAATCACCTCTCTTCCCTCACCTATAATGTTTCCAAGCCTGAGATGGATTTGAATTTCAGTAGATTATGAGGACTTGTTTATCTTTTGGTGTTTTACTACTTTTGGGAATTGCTAAAAATATCTCTGTGAAGATATTATTACAACAGCAAAATGAAAAACGCAAGTCCATACTTCAAGATCTATGATTTGATAGTTATAACACACAGACAAAAATCTATCTCTGAAACAGACAAATCTATCTCAAATAATTTACAGTTACAAAGGCACTTAGTACTCTAAATGTACTTACATTTTAACTAGACCTTTGACTGGGGAAAGAAAAAGATGTATTCAGAAGACTTAATAAAGTGATACAAATTTTTAATCCTCACCAATGCATCAATTACTGGGTAAACTGTCTATATATACCAGGGTTCTCACCTTCAGCACTACTGATAATTGGGGCTGGTTCTTTCTGTGTTGTGAGAGCTTTGAGGGATGTTTATCATCTTCTGGCATGTACCCACCAAATGCCAGTAGCACCTCTCCTGACCCCCTACTCCACCATCCCCAATTGTGACAATCAAAACTTGTCTACAGACATTGCCAAATGTACCCTGTTCTATGTTCGATAACCACTGGTCTACCCACTAAGGATCACACAGCAAGCTGCTAACGTGATCTTATAAAAACCAAGAAAGTTTCCTAAAAAGATTCTCCTTATGCACAAATTAACTAGAGAATCCAGCCAATAAGGTCCTCTTTATTTACCGAAGGATGGAGCTCTGGCCGTTGGCAGTAAACCAAGTGGACATATGTTAACACTGTGAGGCTTAGCACATTTTACTGCTTAGATGAACACAATTAGGTGAGAAAGATCTGCTAACAGGGCTATCAAAAACTGAAAACAAGACTTTCTTTTTTTTTCCTAATAATGCAATATGGAGTTAGTAAGATGCAAACACCCGTGTTTCAAGTACAACATGGCAAAGACACAGCAAAAGAAGAGACGTAGCAACAATTAATCCAACGTCCTGTGTTGGGGCATTTTATCTCCATGACAGGATCCTTGATGCATGAGTGACAATAAACCACTGCCCCCACCCCCAGCCACAAGGGATTTGGTGGTGGTGCCTGCCAACTCTCCTCGGTGAAGTCAGCACAGTCAGTCATGTTTACACTGCATAGAGAAAAAGGCCAGGGCTACCGACAACCTGATTACTGCTGCGCCAGGACATAAACAGGAACTTGAAGCTGCCTTAAAGAAAAAACATGCCCTTCTGAAGTTTATAATCGTTTGAGGTTTCCTGGAGTATTGTCTTTACTTTAGAAACAGTAAAATGCAAAGGAGGGGGAGAATCCCAATTTCATTTAAAATCACAATGTCTTTCACAAATGAAGACTGTGGACTATGTTCTGAACTATAAAATACAAAAAAATACAGTCATCACAGCCCAGATGAGACCCCAGAATCCTCTCAACATAACACTCCCAGCAGCCACAACTAACAAATTGGAATGTCCAAAGAGGCGAAATAAATTTCTCATCCTATAGATGACAATAAGTAAAAGGCAGATAGATAAAATTACATGCATACAAAAATCAAACTTGGGAAAATAAAACATATTTTTGATACTGTTAGTTGCTTATCAAATATCTGACATCCCTAGCTAAATATGGGGATGTGACAATGCCCTAGCAAAAGAAATATTAGGGCAAGTATTGTGTGGGGTTTCCAAAAGGGCTCATTAAAGTAGCTGAGTCAACTGAAAGAAATCATTCTCCTTCCTACTGTTGGAGAGCAATNTATCTGACATCCCTAGCTAAATGTGGGGATGTGACAATGCCCTAGCAAAAGAAATATTAGGGCAAGTATTGTGTGGGGTTTCCAAAAGGGCTCATTAAAGTAGCTGAGTCAACTGAAAGAAATCATTCTCCTTCCTACTGTTGGAGAGCAATGTAATGGCTAGAGTTCTTGCAACCATGTTGTACTGTGAAGCATCCTGGATAAAGGATCCTTTTTTTTTGCTTCTGACATAATGAATCCACAAATAAGCCCAAGACCTGCTGTCTGGGCTTGTGTACTATCAAAGAGAAATAAATTTCTATCATGTCTCAGCTTCTATCATTTATTTCATTGAATGCAGTCACATCTAATTTTAAGAGGTAGCATAGTGAAATTCACCCAGTCATGTCTTACTCTTTGTGACCCCATGGCCTATACAGTCCATAGAATTCTCTTCTCCAGGGGAACTTCCCAATCCAGGGATCAAACCCAGTCTCCTGCATTGCAGGCTGATTCTTTACTAGTTGAGCTACCAGGGAAGCCCAAGAATACTGGAGTGAGTAGCCTATCCCTTCTCCAGTGGATCTTCCCAACTCAGGAATCGAACCGGGGTCTCCTGCATTGCAAGTGGGTTCTTTACCAGCTGAGCTACCAGGGAAGCCCCAAAGACACAGCATGTAAGGTAATAATTATTCTTGCCACCATGCCTCTCTTACAAGGATGAAATAAAGATGAGAAAAGAATGAAGACTAACTGAATGCTTAGGTGTTTTGCAAATGTTATCTGTCAAGGAAAGGCATTTCACATGCATCTCTTATTTAATCTCCCAAACAAACATGATAAGAATGATTTCTCCATTTAATAGACGAAGAAACTGAAGTGCCGAAACATTGAGCAATAAGTCCAAGATCAGAGAGCTGATAGATGGAAGAGATGAAATTCAAATCTAGTTTTTTTGATCTATAGCCATGGTCTTCTCATAATATCATAATGACTTCAAAACCATTAAGTGATTGCTTATTGAGTGCAAAGCACTGAACGAGATGATTTCAGATGTAACAAAGGGAGATAAGACATGGTGCTCACCCTGAAGAAACTTCAGACTGATTGAGAAATTAAAACAAAAGTGAGAGACAAAATTTGGTGCCCAATAGTTAAATAAACTACAATACAAATATCCCATTAGAAGATGTGTCTGACAAATTCTAGTGATTTTGCCATATATACATATATATATATATACACACATAAGCTAAGAGTTAGTGATGACTTTAAACTTTACTTTTAATCGTCTCTGCCCTCCTCCCTCCAACCACTCTTTAACTGTGTTTTTGCTCTGTGCTTGACACTCCACTTAGCACTAATGTCACAGAGGGATACAGCATGAAACACCACTCTCAAGAAGCTCAATGTAAAGGAAATTCTTCACAGAAAAGAATTTATTCCAACTGACACAATGAGTGTTAAACAATCTGAACAGATGGATGACAAAGAAAAAAAAAAAACTGAATGCAGTATTAAAAATCACTTTCTCAAATCAGACATATGCATGTTGGATTTACGAATGATTTTTTTCTCATGTTTTTCAGATAATCTCAGATCAATAATAATCTGCGATTCTATGAAGAATGTAGTTACCTCCNTAAAGAGCCTGCTGATGAAAGTGAAAGAGGAGAGTGAAAAAGTTGGCTTAAAGCTCAACATTCAGAAAACTGAATCATGGCAGCATGATTCTGGTCCCATCACTTCATGGGAAATAGATGGGGAAACAGTGGATACAGTGGCTGACTTTATTTTGGGGCACTCCAAAATCACTGCAGATGGTGAATGCAGCCATGAAATGAAAAGATGCTAACTGAACTGAACTGAAGATGCTCTGAAGGTCCAAACAGTGAATGGGGACTTGAGGAGAGAGGGAGGCCATGACCTTATAGACACCGAGGGACCACTAATCTTCCTTACACTTGAGCCCACATAAGCCTAAAATCATAGTCAAAGTTGGCTTAATCTAATTTCTCACTCATATATTAACATTCATATTTAGCACAACATCAGCCTCGATCACTGCTTTAAGTGACTAGATTTAGTATTTAAAGTACTTGGCTAGTGTTTCAGATTAGTCAGTTATGTCTTTTTTCTTTTTTTTTTTTAAGAGTAAATCTTGGTCAAGATCAGCTTTTTATCAAGTTTTCCCAAGCAGCTCCTCAAAAGATACTAACATATATGCACAGGCAGAATCGGGGCAGTAAAGAAAGCCACCCCTCACCCTTTCCCCATCACCACCCAGGATACCTGTCCCTAAGACTTTTAACAGAAGCTATCTCCCTCCACATAACATCAACAATCTATTACCACACCAGCAAAGAGGGATGAATTTAGAAAGAAAACCACATGTCAAACCTAAAGTCTTTTTGAAACAAGCTGTACTCTCAGTGTTGGGAAGGAAATGGCAGTCCACTCCAGTATTCTTGCCTGGAAAAGTCCATGGACAGGGAAGCCTGGTGGGCTTCAGCCCATGGGGTTGCAAAGAGTCGGACAGGACTAAGCACACAGTATGGTACTTTCAGTGGAAATCATATATCTGACTGACCCCAGTGAACGTTTAGTATTTCGTGAACACGTGCACACTGTCAGACCACAAAGGGCAGTAGAGAGCTGACGTCATCCTGGGATCCACGCCAGCCCTAGAAGATGCGGGTCTCAGCTCCATCAGTGACAGTCTGCACCAAGCCCCCCAAAGGAGAAAACGGGAAAAGCTTCCTCTGGTGTTTTCCAGAGATACGAGCACACGGTGGCTCACACCTCTGTTGCTGTCACACCCTTGTGCGCATCCACCAGAGCTCGGCCCTGCGGTGCCGGGTACTCACTCGTTGCCCCAGTCCAGGCGGGCGGTGATGTGGCGCTTCACGTCCTTCATCCGGTCATGGGTGAGGTGTCCCACCAACACCTGCCGCCGCAGATCCAGGATTTCATTCATGATATGCCACAGTCGGTGGAAGAGATCACCTTCATTTCTCTAGGAAACACACAAATGCAGAGATTCAGTGGTCAGACACTGAGACACGGGGTAACCACAGAAGAGCAGAGGGCAAGGCCCATTTACCCTCTATGTGCTGGGCACTCTGAAGACAGACTTTGCATTAACAAACTCTCTCCTCGGGTCCTGAAACATACTCACTTCTCTGCATCCTTTCATCCTGTTTCACGATGCTGCTCTCCTGCCCAACAATCCAAATCCAACTTCGTTTCTCAGGCTCCCCAAAGCACACATCATGTCACAGGATCCTGATGACGTCTCCACGCCTGAGTGTGGCGCGATCTCTGACTTTACATTCTTTACTTCCCTTTCCACCTCAAATCCTCTCTTTCTTTAGCTCAACTGTCCTTCAAGGTTACAACTGACTTCCCCTTGCCTCAGGAAATCGTCTATGAGAGCTCTTGCTCACATGCTTTTCTCCCTTCTCTGAACCATGGCTGCATGCAATGAAAGCCAATTCAAAGGAAAATCTTATTTTTCAATTATTCCTTGTGTGTTGGTCTTAATGCTTTACTGTTTCCCATCAGAAGCGGGGTACATAGAGGACTCTAACGCTCGTTCATTGATCAATTCTCACTGCTAGCATCTGGCCAGTATTTAGACTTTAAAAAAATGTTTTCTTTCTTACTTATTGAAGCTAATCTCTTGTGAAATTCATCAAGTGAGGACACTTAGTTGGAAAGAGGATTGGTTCAACTCCTGGCTTCAAATCTTGGTTTTGCCACTTAACTAGTTTTATAGGCTTTGAGTGTGGCTTTTGTCATCTGTGAAACACGCACATGGAAGGTTATTAGAGATAACATTTGTGAAGAGAGCCTGATAAGACAGTGATTAAGAGCACAGACTTGAAACACAAACTACCTCACTCTGCATTTTAATTTTGCCCTTCACTGGCTAAAAAACCTGTGGCAATGTATCAACCTCATGGTGCTTGTTTTCCTGTCTGCAGAGTGGCTATCATAGGACCTATCTCATAGGCTTGTTATGAAGNAAGCTAATCTCTTGTGAAATTCATCAAGTGAGGACACTTAGTTGGAAAGAGGATTGGTTCAACTCCTGGCTTCAAATCTTGGTTTTGCCACTTAACTAGTTTTATAGGCTTTGAGTGTGGCTTTTGTCATCTGTGAAACACGCACATGGAAGGTTATTAGAGATAACATTTGTGAAGAGAGCCTGATAAGACAGTGATTAAGAGCACAGACTTGAAACACAAACTACCTCACTCTGCATTTTAATTTTGCCCTTCACTGGCTAAAAAACCTGTGGCAATGTATCAACCTCATGGTGCTTGTTTTCCTGTCTGCAGAGTGGCTATCATAGGACCTATCTCATAGGCTTGTTATGAAGATTGATGACTTCATATATTAAAACTCTGAGAACGATGTTTGACCCACAAAAAAATACCATGTAAGTATCAGGTGCTACTAGTGATATTATCATTACAGTTTTGATCCAGAATAAAGTTATAAACTTAAATCCAGATCCTCTTATAAATACTGCTTCTCTATCAAAATCTAGGTGTATGTCTCTTACCCACAGATATTTAGGGTAAGCCTTTGGTAAGTATTTCACCTTTCATTAACTCTTCATCTTTCTTAAGCAGAAGCTATGCTTTCACTTTCTATGAAAATTATTAATAGGCTATATGAATAATGGTATGAAAGTATTGAGATTATCATTTACCAGAAGTCCTCTACAGAGATAAGCTGCCAAAAATATCAAATTCTGTCTAGTCATAACATTCTTTAGGAAAAAAAAAAGTATAGACGGATCTTCTACTTCATTGAAGCAAGACAGGTGCCCTTCACATGGTGGTGGTCATGTTAAGCAGGAGTTGGCTGTCTCCCTGCCACATAAGATTTGGCTTGCATTATATCTTCCTTAGATAAGTAATTTCTTTGACTACTTGAGTGGATTCTTCCTTCTGCCCATGGAGTTCCTCAAGTCTTTTTTTGAGTTTTAATTTTTTAATTAATTTTAAATTGAAGTATAGTTGATTTGCAATCTGTTAGTTTTAGGTGAAGAGCAGAGTGATTCAGTTATTTATATATATATATATATATGTCTTGCTTTCGGGGAAGGTGTTCTGCTGTTGTCCAGAGGGACGGGCTCGATTTCCTAATAATGTCACCTCTTGCACTTAAGTTCAAGAGCACACTGAGCTGAGAAAAATTTGGATTTACAAAAAGAAAAACCAGTCGGTCTGCTCTCCCTTTCAGAAAGGGGTGGCCAGAACAGTGACATACTGCAGCACCCCCCAACTAATGCACGAAAACAGTACGCAACTGTTTTGATAGCTAGTCGGAAAATGATGCCTCTTTAAAAACTAGATTTTTTAAAAATGGGTAGTTATGAAGACTTTTCAGGAAACATGAAAAATGCTTTTAATTTAATGTTCAATGAAAGAGGCAGGATACAACATTAAACACTTAAAATAGAAAAATACATAAACATTTTTACAATATATCAGAAAAGTTCTGCAGCATTTATCTGCAAAAAATGAACTATAAGTATTTTAGTGTTGTAGAGAATGAGCAAGTTTTGATTTGCCTCAAGATGGAAATAATATAAATTTTGGAGCAGCAGACAATTTACAAGCCAGGTTTTCCTACTTAGCATGTGACCCTAGATAGATTATCTCTGATGAGATTTGGGAATAAAAACTATCTGGTAAAGTTGCAGGGAAGAGAGATGTGCAATACCCAGCCGAAGGCCTGCACCAAGGTACTTGGTAGAAGATGATCTGTATTTCACCTAAAGTTTTTGTTGTTACTGCTATTTTATTAAGTGATACTTTAAAGGACATTATTTAGACCATGACCAATGTACTAAAAAAAGCAAATAGCACTTCTTGAGCACTACCAAGTGTTTTTTTTTTTTTTAATGCTAAATGTTCTACATTATATTAAGATAAAGTATATCTCATATACTGGTTACCATTGACAACATATGAGTAGCTCATCAAACACCTTCCAGTGGAGACGCTAGGTGCCTTAAAGCTATTAAGGAAGACCATGGACAGTACCCTGATACACTTATGCATGATGAACTTGAACCAAAACATTTAACAAAAACATTTATATTAAGAGAAGTGAAACCAAAATGTCCAACAGACCCAAGTCAGCCAAGTTCTCAAGGTTAACAATCTAGTATCTCCAGGTTAAATTTTATATTTGTTCCTAAGAGAACTATTATTCCAGTATTCAAGGAAACTTTGAAATAATCATTTATCTCCATCACTCAGGATGATAGGAGGTATGGAAGTTACCCTTAGAGCTTACAACACGTAGATTTTCAAAACAATCAAGTAGTCCCCAAAATAGATGCTCGTAGCCTCAAAAGCAGGTAAAAATAGCTAGATAAGGCAGAATCAAGAGGAATTCAACTTTGATCCTCACAAGCAGCTACATAAAAAAGGGAAAGTGCTCATGTCTTAGCTCAATTAATGGTTCACACTTACATTGTCATTATTTTTATGGTGGGTATTTAGGATGCAGTGATTTGCACATTTCACATAGTTTTAATTTTCATCTTAATGTCATACAACATTAAGTGAAATAATACTTGGATTTTATTCTTTCCAAGACACATTTTAAAATATAAAAAGGAGATCTGCACTTCCTTTGTATTCTCCCAGTCCAGAGCCTGGGTTCAGTACATTTACTGCACCCCAGCAAAGCCTAGATGCCGCGTTCCATTTAAGATCATCTTGTGGATTTCAGTAGTGAGCCCTAAAGCCAACAGCTCCAGGAGGGCATGGTCAGAGAAATCCAACATCAAATGGGTTTTTATTAGTGACTTTTAAAGGTTTTCTTGCCTCAGCGAAATATTCTATTGCATTTTCTATAGAGCAGAAAATAAAAACGGTCATTCTTTGCCCATGTCCCTCACTAATTTGGATTCTTCTCTTTGACAGGCTATTTCAAATTGTGTTGTCAGGATAAGTATACCTTTGTATTTTGAGCACATCCCTTCAAATGACTAAGCTGTTCTCTAAATTCCTTTGAAAATCAAAGAAGAAATAAATTCATCTTTCCCCAAACATCACCCCCAATTCCCCACAGACAGTGGTTCAGTGAGGATGCTAGATTTATATGTGAATCCCAGCTTAGTCATAGTCATTTTTCAACTGCTTGGCTTCCAGTAAGTACTTCACTGTCATTTTCTTCATTTGTAAGCTAGGGATGATCATAGTCTTTATTTCCTTGAGTGGTTGAAAGGCTTAAATGAAATACTACATATAGAGTAGTTCTTACAGGGTTTGCAACATAGAAGGTTCTCAGTAAGTATAATATGTAAATAGGTACATATTTGTGTGCATGCTAAGTTGCTTCAGTTGTGTTCGACTGTTTGTGATCCTGTGAACTGTAGCCTGCCAGGCTCCTCTGTCCATGGTATTCTTTAGGCAAGAATACTGGAGGGGATTGCAACGCCCTCCTCCGGGGGATCTTTCTGACACAGGGATCGAACCTGCAACTTGTATGTCTCCTGCACTGGCAAGCAGGTTCTTTACCACTAGCACCACCTGGAAAGCGATATATATACGTATATACCCAAAACACTGACTCCTTTTTTTCCCAAGAAACAGTCCTTTCTCTTGTAGTTCTAGAATCTTCTCATTGATTCTAAATAGCCTATCATTTTTACTATACCTGAGCAATGTACAGAGAATTAGAATATAACTGAATCATCATTATGAAAATTATATTGAAAAATAAGCTTATTTCTCTGTGACAGTTAAAATTATTCAGAAAGCCTAAATCTAGGTTCCATGTAAATTATCCTATTTGATTAGATGCCAGGAAAGTAATTTTTTACCTTCATGCAGCTTGAAAAAGAACTTACAAAATCCATGCTGAATGGACACAGGGATAAAAATCAGACTATGTTGTATTAAGCTCTCTATCCCCAGTTCCCGGAGTGGCAAATACTCAAATACTAGTTGACACTCACCCTGTTCAGATATTTCTTGAAACAATTCTCTACTGAATAAATGATGCTATTAGAAAGTTACGTACCACATAGAGTTGTTTCCACATAGCTCCCCAGTCTCTTAATGTTGATGTCATTTCTGTGATCACAGAGTCTTCAGTGGGAATAACCATTTCAAATTGTCTGTGAAATTGAACAACAAGTATATATGCAAATGACATAGACAGTAATCTTCTTTTAAATATTCTAAAAGACCAACTAGGAAAGGTTATTTTTGGTTCTGCAAACAGAAACCAGGATCTGAATATGAACTTGTGTGAGGAATGTGATGTGGGTTACGGCAGTACAACACCAGAATGACCAGCCACTTCACCTAGATCAAAGTTTAAGCAGTGTGGTGAAGCAACACTACCAGAGAGGTTGTGCACCAGGCACAGTTTGATCTCTAAACAGCAACTCACTTAAATTCTCCAAGCCCAAAAGTCCTTGTATGTAACCTGAGGTTACTAGGCTATCTAGACTGTGAGATTGCTCTTGCCTTCCAAGCGGTATGGCCATTGGGCTCAAAGAAAGTGAAAGGCTCATTCAGTGATCAGGATATGATGGCTGCAAACATCCAAACTAAGTCAGTATTAAAAACAACTAGACACTGAGGTACTGACTGAATACTCACTTGATCTCATTAACACCTCATTTTTATTACTTGCAAACAGGACCATGAAAAATGATTGCTAGTATCAGTAATGTTGTCATGCATCTCAGAACTTATAAAGGATTTAAGACATCACAAGTATTTGAATATCCATTGCAGAATGCTCCTCTCCATGATTAGGGTAACATATTCCTTCTATTTCTTTTCTATGTGTCAGAAACTATACTTGGAAAATATGCATACCAATATTAGCAGGGTATCTATGGTGGTCCTGATGTTGAGAATATATATAAGGAGATGCAGAGAAAAAAACAGATTGAATTTGTCTTCTGCATCCTATCTTTGACATACAATAACCTTTATTTTTTCATCTCTCATTTATTTTTTTAAATTCTTCATTTTTGTGCAGGTTAAAATGGGTAAGTGCCTTTAATTCTACTTCCCCAAAGAGTGCTAATTGACTATACTGAGGGGGATTATCTTCTTCATTTGAGTATCTTTTTCTAAGGACAGTGTTCAGTGGACACTGAACCAGGTTATGCAGATGATCAAGGGAAATTTTTATTTCTTATCATGAGGCTATTAACTGTTCTGTGTTCCTTCTTGATGTTAAGTCCAAAGTTAATTGGACTACCTAATTGTCTTTTGTAAAGTTTTCTCGGCAAGTACGGGAATTAAAATCTTGCCTTGATTTCTTCACCAACAAAGTCTCATTTCATACTTCTGCTAAAATACCTATGAATATTTTACTTCTTTCTAGAGCTTAAACATAGCTGAAGATGTAAAACCAGAAATAAAAGTAAACAGTAATATATGAACTTTGACACATACAGAACCTTTTATCAAGTCTACATAATTGACATTTTCAAATGGTAGTGCATTTATTTTGCAAATCAGCTGCTGCATTTTAAATGACGAGTGTTTGGAGACAGACATTATAAAATGATAGAACGTAAAGTCTGGGCAGGAACAATGAATTCCCAAGATAACTCAACAACCTACTTAATATTTATTTATTTTTTTTTTTTTATTTTTAAATTTAACTTTACAATACTCTATTGGGTTTGCCATACATAGACACGAATCCACCACAGGTGCACACAAGCTCCCAATCCCGAATCCCCCTCCCACCTCCCACCCCACAACGTCTCTCTAGATCATCCCCGTACACCAGCCCCAAGCGTCCTGCATTCTGTATCAAACATAGACTGGTGATTCGTTTCTTACATAATAGTATATATTCTACTTAATATTTAAAAACTGACATGACCACAGCAAGAATTAAACAACAAAGAAGTGACCTCACCATTCACAAACTCTAATTTAAGGATCCCCACCCGGCACCCCCATCAGTTTTGCACTGCTCTGAGACCCAGGAAAGAATATAAAGGCAATTTAGTCTGTGGGAAGTTGGTCTGGGGTTTGCTCAACCAAAATGTACATTTTTAAGAGGCACAAAATTGCCATTTTAGGTGAGCAGCTGTTTCCTCTTAATTATACCAAAATCAACATTCAAACGGTCTGACATAAGTAGCTGCCCCTGAAATTATATTCTGTTGAGTTCTTCTGAGATGTACATTGCAGTTATTTTATCCAGGTGGGCCATCAGTCTGCTAATCCCCTTAAAATAAGACAGGCAACATCAAAAGCCTAAAGAGATTGCTCTCTGGGAAAGCAATCATCTGGCAATACGTGTTCTTGAATGTTTTCAGGTTAAAGTTTTTCTTGCAGTTAACGGTCCTAGAACCTAAAGTCTCCATCAATTTTAACTTTTTTTTTTTTTTTTTAAGAAAATAAACTTTGGTTCCACCCTGAGGTTCTCTTGCTGTATAATGCTCGTCATGTCCTGGGTCAGGTGTTGAACCCACACCAAGCCTTAAACTAACAGGACCAAATTTTGAAGACAATTTTATCCATCTTTAAACTTCCTCAGAATCAAGGGAGCCAGATATTCACGAGTTACTGACCAGGACAAACAAACAAGGTACTTGTTCCAATTAAAACTATGTCCCACCACAACACATTTTCAGAGAGAGAGGACTTAAACTACACAGCGTGATGCTTGACATCATCTTTGCTAGCATGCTGTCTATTTTCTCTTCCTCAGTCTGCATGTAGGATGGGGGCAGGGTGGCTCTCTGCTCTGGAGGGTTTTTAGGATCAGGGTTGGGTTTGGGGCAAAGGCAGCAAAAGGACTGGCTGCAGGGGTTGGCCTAGGTGGATCCTTTAAGAGACAGGGTAGAAAGACCTCGATCGCTAGGCCAGAAAGGTAGGAACAAAGAGTAAGCATGTGTTTTCTGGTCCCTTGGTTTACTTGAGGAGGGCTGGGTAGACACTGGTTGGAGAACTCTAAAAGGGCTAATAACTCTGCTTGACTCATTTCTGGTGGGTTATATCTGCCCAACATTTCTGAAGGACACACATTCATTAAAACAGTAATAGTAGTGGCAATTATTAGTATTAGAAATATATTTTCAATCTAATATTTTAAATACTTACTACTACTACTATCAAAAAGGTCTTAATGACTGGGATAACCATGATGGTATTGTCACTCACCTAAAGTCAGACATCCTGGAATGTGAAGTCAAGTGGGCTTTAGGAAGTATTACTACAAGCAAAGCTAGTAGAGATGATGGAATTCCAGTTAAGCTATTTCAAATCCTAAAAGATGATGCTGTTAAGAGTGCTGCACTTAATATGTTAGCAAATTTGGAAAACTCAGCAGTGGCCACAGGACTGGAAATGGTCAGTTTTCATTCGAAACCCAAAGAAGGGCAGTGGCAAAGAATGTTCAAACCACCAGACAATTACACTTATTTTACATGCTGGCAAGGTTATACTCAAAATCCTTCAAGCTAGGCTTCAGTAGTATATGCATTGAGAACTTTCAGATGTACAAGATGGGTTTAGAAAAGGCAGAGGAACCAGAGATCAAACTGTCAACATTCACTGGATCACAGAGAAAGCAAGGGAATTCCAGAAAAACATCTTCTGCCTCACTGACTACACTAAAGCCTTTCACTGTGTGGATCACAGCAAACTGTTGAAAATTCTTCAAGAGACGGGAATACCAGACCACCTTACCCGTCTCCTGAGAAACCTATATGCAGGTCAAGAAGCAACAGTTAGAACCCGACATAGAACAATGGACCGGTTCAAAATTGGGAAAAGAGTACGCCAAGGATGTATATTGTCACCCTGCTTGTTTAACTTATATGCAAAGTACATCAAGCGAAATGCCAGGCTAGATGAGTCACAAGCTGGAATCAAGCCTGCCAGGAGAAATATCAACAACCTCAGATATGTAGATGATACCATTCTAATGGCAGAAAGTGAGGAGGAACTAAAGAGTTTCTTGATAAGAGTGAAAGAGGAGAATGAAAACACTGGCCTAAAACTCAACACTAAAAAAACTAAGATCATGACATCTGGTCCCATCACTTCATGGCAAATAGATGCGGAAAAACTGGAAACAGTGACAGATTATATTCTGGGGGGATCCAAAATCACTGCAGACAGTGACTGGACCCATTAAAGATGCTTGATCCTTGGAAGGAAAGTTGTGATAAATTTAGACAGTGTATTAGAAAGCAGAGATGTCACTTTGCCAACAGAAGTCAAAGCTGTGGTTTTTCCAGCAGTGATGTATGGTTGTGAGAGCTGGACCATAAAGAAGACTAAGCACTGAAGAACTGATGCTTTGGAATTGTGGTGCTGGAGAAGACTCTTGAGAGTCCCTTGGACTACAAGGAGATCAGACCAGTCAATCTTAAGGGAAATCAACCCTGAATATTCATTGGAAGGACTCATGCTGAAGCTCAGCATCAGCTGAAGCTCCAATACTTTGGCTACCTGATGCCAAGAGACAACTCATGGGAAAAGACCCTAATTCTGGGAGAGACTGAAGACAAAAGGAGAAGTGTTGGCAGAGGATGAGATGGTTGGATAGCATCACCCACTCAATGGACATGAATTTGAGCAAACTCTGGGAGATCGTGGGAGACAGAGGAGCCTGGTGTGCTGCAGTTTATGGGGTTGCAAAGAGTCAGACAGGACTTAGTGACTGAACAATAACACACAAGGTTATGTTTTTAAGCCCAATTAGAAAAATAATGTCAGACTCAGCTACTTATGATCAGTAGTGAATACAGGAAATTCCTGGGTTGAGATATTACTCAGCATTTGATGGCTATGACTGCTTGCTTCCCTACACAACAGGAAACCAAGAAGAACCAACTCCTTTTGTTTAAGATTAGGTAGATTTCACGATTTCCAGTGAGAGACCCCCCAGTGCCCTAGATTGTCCAACATACAGATGTGGTTCTTTCGTTTTCTCCACAAACTGCCTTAATGCCATCTGTCTTTTATCTAACAACACAAACAATGGCAAGAATCAATTCATTTTTTCAAGACAATAAGTCTTTCAAATTCCAAAATAAGCAATGATTGTGTGAAAACTCTCCATTAATAAAATTTATTTCTTACCCTTTGTTCTTTACACAGGCATTTTTCAAGTGAACATAGCTGGAAGGAAATATACCCTGGAAGAGAAAATGTGAAGGTTATGTCTATTCCAGCAGAATAAATTTCGTAAGTCATATATATAAAATATCACCACACAACCATAACAATACCAGGAAGATGGAATCTCTAACACATTCTCTAGGTGAAATCTATTGTAATTTAGAACCATTCATTTTATTTTGAATATTTATCACTTTACAAATTTAGACATACTTTAAAATAAATATAATCAAAACATTTAGTCCCACTCAAAAATATATTCTATATATAACAGAAATTTTTTGTATTTTCAAGAATTCTATATAGAAAGCATGTTAAATAATTTTTTTTAATATTGCAGTTTTGAAAAAAGGGGTTTTAGTCTGCTTTTGGTTGTAGTTCTTTTTCTTTTCTTCAAACTACTCATGTATCTATTTGAAAATACATACTAAAAAATACCACTACTGCGAATTTAGAAACAGTATGTATATTACATGTTTAGGAATGATCCTTAATGAAAACATAGCAGCAAATCATCACCAGGCTGCCATTCTGATGGAACAAAAATTAAACAAAGGAAGACATGCCAGCTTAAAGCTCTTTATTGTAGGGAAAGGCTAGGGCAAGGAAATTGTTCCTTTGTTCTAAATGAGAAATTGAAAAAAAAATTTTTTTTAAGAGCGATTTTATTATCCATTAAATGACAATATTCTCTGAATGATTTTTTATGTACAATTAAATGGAAAATTCAATTAAATATTTAGGAAAAACAAATGTCATTTGAATACATTATCACCACTGTGGGTCCAAGGATAACATAAAATTTAACTAGCAAGCTCTGTATATACAACAGCAGTAAACAGGCATAAGTTTAAAAAACAAAAAACCACCATTTTTTTCCTTTAGAATTTAAATTTACCTCAATATGGTAGGAATAGCAAATAAGAGTAATTATTGGAATGAACAAGAAGTCAGAAATTGAGGCTCTTTAGAAGAGAAATAAAAGCAAAAAATCTTAACACTTTTTAAAGTATGTTCTAAATGAAAAATATTGAAGTTACATATGTATGTGCCTGCAGATGTCCAAAAATAACTTTAAATGAGAGCTAAAGTATAGACTATCCTTTAGAATGACCTAAAATAAATGAAATAAAGTAATTAACACAGTTGGATGTTCCAGGAAAAAAAGGTATACTTAAACAGAAATGCAGGCAAAATAGATTAGATTACTTATATTTTGGAAATGAGAAATGACACACTTTCTTATCTACAATCCTAAGAAAACCAGAATTAAACCAAAAAATGAACATGGCATGTAAGAAAATATTAGTGAATGTGGGTAGCATGGGTAAAGATGGGAAGATAGGAACAAAGTCGAAAAATATAGAAGGATTAGTGTTAACATCATAAACTACACAAAGGAAAGGGAAAAGAAAACTCATATTACTTCCTACTCTAATTCCTTAGGATTTATATAAATATATAAACAATAATGAGTCTTAGTTTCTGTCTGGAATGGTAAGAAAGATGGACTCTTTATAATTTCATTTTCCCATATTTCAGCTCCTCACACCTAAAGGGACTCATAACATACCTAAAATAAACCACTCTCCACACCAACTTTTACAAATGATATCACAGAAAATAAAGATTAAATACCTCTATTCATTATGTCTTTGGGAATATTTATTTCTGCTGCCTGCATTTTAATTTAGCTTTCTGCAAAACTCACACTTCAAAAAGATTTTGTTTATATATAATAAGCTTATTAAGGTCTTCTCAGTATAAATTTCAAGAGCTACACAGGATTATCACTTCAATAGTATATCTTAAGTATAATCTAAGTTCAAAGGAATTTCCAAAATTATGAAAATCTGTATTGCCATTTAGTATTTTAACTAAGAGTCCCAACTGTAATTTCAATTGTATAAAGAAATAAAGTAAATTAGCTGTCTTTCTTAAAAATCCCATAATTACAGTTAAAAGTAATTATTTTTACCTTGATATTTGGGTTTTTTAAGGCAAATCCTCTGTACCAGCCTGTGGAGAAATAATCATGGTCATATTTCATTAAATCATTATAATACTTTGAAGAAATCATTAGAAATCAATGTATCTTTTGCTGACAGATTTTTACCTTACATGTAGATATTCTAGGTATAAACATGTGGGAGTTGGAAGTAGGCTAGGCTATAAAAGTCAAGTGACTACAAGTTTAAGTCTTCTATCAAAATCATTTAAAAATTGTGTTGGAAATGTACATAAAAAATACAAACTTGCATAATGGAAGTTAAGGTTTGAGAATCAGAGCACTGGGCTTAAATTTGGTTTTACTATCAGTAAGTATTAGCTGTTGAAATCTTGGGCAAGTTAAGTGACCTCTCTGAGCCTAGTTTCACTCCATTTTATAAAATGTCACACTATATCTCAAAGAAATTGAAGAATCTACACAAGATTTAATATAGCTCCAAACTGTCCTTGCCTGAATACAAAGCCCTGACTCTACCATCAAAGAGCAGTGCTTAGCCAGCAATTCTGTACTGAACTCACACATCGCCTGCCATCTTGGGTGAGGATCAGTCTGATAGCATAAGAAGAAAGAAGCCAGGTCTCATCCACTTAGAGCATTAATGGCACTTTTTCATCCAATGTCCCATCAACTGACTCACCATAATTTTTATTCTGCAGAATGTCTATGACTTAACCTCCAAAGTGACTCTGTTTTACAGCACTGTCTTTAAGGGGGAACATAACTTTTTATAGTTTAAAACAATTACAGAGTATACATACATATATATATGTATGAATTTATATAGCTAATATACATGTGCTGTGTGTGTGCTCAGTTAGTTAATTGTGTCTGACTCTTTGTGACCCCATGGACTGTAGCCCTCCAAACTCCTCTGTCCATGGAATTTTCCAAGAAGGAATACTTGAGTGGGTTACCATTTTTTACTACAGAAGCTAATATACAGCCTCCTATAAATGTATTATTTTCAACTTATTGTTTCTTCAACTATAGAAACCATTTTGCTTATTGGAAGAAATTATTTTATCATAAAACCAATGTTCTACTGAATTGAATCTTTTTGATTAACTGAACTTTCAGAAAGAAGTATTTGAGTTTTGTATTTAAATATTTTTGTTCCTCATGAGTTTTCTTAAAAAAATATTTTGTAAAACACCGTTTTACAATCAGCCTGGAAAAAGTAGAATGAATTGAGAACTGCAATCTATAATGTCAGGATTTATTAGATTCCTTAAAGACATCCACCCAAGAAATATATCCATTCTTAAATAATTAGTTTAACAGTAACCAAAACTTGAGAATTACAGAAATGTCACAGTGAGGTCTCTGTCCAACTATACCATACAGAAAGATTTTTACATTACAAAACAGCTCCCATTAGCTGGTAGGTATATTTTCACCCATTCATAACAGATTTTATATTTATCTGTAAACGAAGTGGAAACAGACAAAATATATCTGGCAATGACAGAGAAAAACTTTATATTTTTAAATTTATCCAGTGACACTGGATAAAATAAATGTCCATGTATCACCACCATTTAATGACAGGCTCTAAATAAAAGTAATAGTTCTATTTGGGAGAACACAATTTTATCAATAATGAATCTTAATTTGAAGAGTCTTACCATACTATAAATTCCTAATAAGAACAATGTATTGAGAGGAAAACCATATCTTTGGATATGCTGATGGGACTTTACAATATAGCCATTTTGTTAAGAAAAAAAAGTAAAAAGTAGTCATTTATCTGGGATCTTTTTAAGGAATAGCAGTTAAGGATGTTTTGTTACAAGGAATAGAAGCATTTGAGAACATACTAAGTTGATTTCGGAGAAGGCAATGGCACCCCACTCCAGTACTCTTGCCTGGAGAATCCCATGGACGGAGGAGCCTGGTGGGCTGCAGTCAATGGGGTCGCTATGAGTTGGACACGACTGAGCGACTTCACTTTCACTTTTCCCTTTCATGCATTGGAGAAGGAAATGGCAACCCACTCCAGTGTTCTTGCCTGGAGAATCCCAGGGACAGAGGAGCCTGGTGTGCTGCCGTCTCTGGGGTCGCACAGAGTCGGACACGACTAAAGCAATTTAGCAGTAGGTTGATTTAATGAGGTACCTCTTATATAAATTAATCATATAAGTTCACTTAACATTTCAAATGGAGGAAATAATCACAGTCCAAATTTGGGGGAGATGACGAGGAAGAGGTTATAGGACTAGAGCAGAATTGGCCAGGGCAGGAGTCCCGCCCCAAGGAATCTGGTTACCCAACCTTGGTTAAAGCATTTCTGCTCTGGACCTCTGTTTCTTTCTGTCCTGGGGAGCCCACCAGACTGTTGACATTCCAAGAAAGGCCTTCGAGTTTGGCCCTGAGTCATGAACTCTCAGAAATTTAACAAGTCTCAACTGCATCTAGCAAATATAAAGAAATAATATTGGAAAAAAATATAATCAGTTTAAAAATACCAAACAATGTTTTCCCATAAGCCAAACATTGAACATGCAAGAAAATAGTTTTGTAAAAAATGGTTCATTGTGACTAAGGGGAAAATCCCAGAGATTAATAGAAGTATGAAAAGAATTTGTAAATTTTATGAGCCGCCCAATGCTGAGGATATCGTTTACCCAACTGCAAACAATCAATACTAGTCTACTTACCATCACACTTCTCCAGGATCTGAACTGTATCTCCAATTTCCAGTGACAAACCATATGGCACAGTTCCACGAAAACTGGCAATAACTGTAAGAAATGACACAGAATATATGGGGATAATCACGTCAGTAATGGCCAGTTATACTGCTTACCATTGCATGTTACTGAACAGGAAAAAAGAATGTTAGCAGGAAATACGTACTGATGGTTAGAACTGGCTGTCATATTTTAATGCGACATGTTTCAGAAGAAAACCAAAGTTTACATACTTTGCTAACTGTTTGGTCAAACAAGTGTTACTAATACAAATTTCAAAGGTGTGATAGTTACTAAGGTAGTAGACAAAACATTAACATCACTCAGTAATATACGTAAAAAAGACACTGCCTGAAGAGCTGCGCAAGCAGNCCTTTATTACGGGCAATTCTATTTTAAGAGGGCACACAAAATTCTAAGACCGAAACTATATTACCTGTGAAAACTCATTCTTTCACAGGAAATGTTTAAAACTGGGATGACAGGTTGTCTGGGTCATAACTGTGCATTATCTCATTTCTTACCCAAGGAGTCTATGTGGGTGAATTCTGACTTCACTCTTCACCTATATAATATCTGATAACTATTATAGGTGAGCTGTTATGTTCTTCAGTCTCATTGAGCTTCAGATACCTCCTCTATAAAAGAAGGAGTTGAACAAGGTGAACTGAAAGGTCCCTGCCAGCCTGCAATTCTGAGAGTCTGGAAGAAGTCTTTCAGCTCAGCACTGACAGGGTATAATATATAACTGAAGCACTCTGTCCCCAGACCAGCCTTGCTTCGGTTTTAGTAACTACCTGAGTTCTGAAAGAATGGACATTGGTCCCCACCGTCTGATAAAGCAGAAAGGAAGGTCTGCTCTCAGCATCTCCTACAAAGTCCTTTACCACTGCGCTTCCGTTACTTTCCAGGCTCCCATTCCACCTACCTCTCCACACAATGCCCTCCACACTACCATATCCAACTCCTCATCAGGCTCTTTCATGCAGAACTCAGTGCCTTTATACGTATGATCCCCCTTGGGGGCAGTTGCCTTCCCCACCTCTTCTACACAGGAACTGCAAAGTAGCCTGAGCTGAAGGTCTAACTTCCAAGGTTAACTCTTTGAATTTCCTGATGCTACCCTTTCTCTTTCCCCATCCTTGGACCCAAATGAAATCAATTATTCTTTTATCTATGTTCCAAGGGGACTATGACCATATCTTAAGTCATGCAAGGTATCACATACACTTATCTTTGTCTTCCTACTTGAAAACTTGAATTTTTTTGAATTCATCTTCCGTACGCCAGCATAGGATTATGTTAGTGCATGAACTGAGAATGAATAAACACACGGAATGAATGAATGAAGCCACTGAAAAATGGTACCCAAGTTTTAACACAGTCAGAGAATGTCAAGGGCACTGCTCATAACTTAAAACGTCTAAAATATATTAAACCACAGATCATATTGGAGAGTAACACTATTTAAAGATATAGTTCAAGGCAGGACTTTGATCTTTATATTCTAAAATGGCTAGCCATTTCCAGTCTTTGAATTATGCAAGTAATTCTACCTTGCAATGTACTAAGTTCATGAATGGATGGATAAATGCTATTTATTTATGCTTCAGGTTATGCAATTGAAAGGGGAAGGCAGTTCTAGGCCAAAGAGTAAAAGATCTGAAAGCATGACTGACTCGTGTTTACTAATGGTAGCATATATTGTATCATAAAGGAAGGAAAACTGGTTTCACAAAGCAAAGATTCAAAGAAAACTTAGGCATTCATGAAATCTCTATCTGCATTTCTATCAAATGCACTTGAAACATATGGAATGCTTAGATTCTACTCTGGATACAACTTTTCAAGTAAGCCCCCAAATCCTCCAAGCATTTTTGCATGAAACAAGTCTATAGTTGAAAATTCATCTTGCCACTAGTTGTTATAAATTAGCTCTGTCTTCAAATGAAAGTCTTCTCATCCTATCTTTCCAGGGGCATCCCTATAATATTTGGATTTACTGAGCATGAGCACATACTGTTTGATTCCCTTGTTTATTTTCTTATAAATTGAAAAAGAGCTACAGAAAAGACCACAGAGAATGCATGCTTCATACAGCTGGAAATACAAAGGTTCAATGCTATTGTTTCAGTCCTAAGGATCCTGAGAATACAGTTTTAAACAAACATAAAAACTACTGTATGGTATTGTTTTCATCTCTGCTCATTTGCTACTATATAGAAATTTATTTGGTTTAACAAATATGTATCGAAACATAGCTTATGTTCCAGTCTTTTAAAATTATATGTGAGGAATTCCTTGGCAGTACAACAGCACTCCATGCTTCTAATGCATGGGGCACAGGTTCAATCCCTGGTCAGGGTACTAAGATCCTGCATGCCACGTGGTATGGCCAACCTCTCCCCTCCCCCCACCCAAAAAATTAGCTAAAATTATGTGTATAAGCTGAAAGTATTAATTAAATGTACAGCTTAAGCATCTTGAAAATCAGAGACAGTTGCCTCTTATCACATATTATTCCTTTACATAGTATCAGTTTAGTATCTAGTGACTTTACTAAAAATTAAGTGGTTTTGAAAAGCATCTTATCTATAATTCACCAGTGTTTCCTATGAAGACTGAAAAAAAGCAAAATCGTGCTGTGAAGCAGGAACTTATTTCTCAGTTTCAGTGACATTGCTTGCTCTTGTAAAGAACAAATTCATACTTTAAAACTTTTAAACTTAGTATGGAGCAATTGAAAGACTCTTGAGAGTCCCTTGGACTGCAAGGAGATCCAACCAGTCCATTCTGAAGATCAGCCCTGGTTGTTCTTTGGAAGGAATGATGCTAAAGCTGAAACTCCAGTACTTTGGCCACCGCATGAGAAGAGTTGACTCACTGGAAAAGACTCTGATGCTGGGAGGGATTGGGGGCAGGAGGAGAAGGGGACGACAGAGGATCACATGGCTGGATGACATCATGGACTCGATGGACGTGAGTCTGAATGAACTCCAGGAGATGGTGATGAATAGGGAGGCCTGGCGTGCTGCGATTCATGGGGTCGCGAAGAGTCGGACACCACTGAGTGACTGAACTAAACTGAACTGATGGAGCAATTCAATCACAGAGTTGTGACTTTTAAAAGCAAAAACAGAAACAAATTATAAAAACTATTAGAAGACAATCATGTAGCTCTACATCACAAATGATACCATATTCATCATCATGATCAAAAGAATATTGATGATGATGCTACACACCACAATTCAAGTCAAGCCTGGCAAACACTGCCCTTGCCCCTTATGGGTTGACAATCTAAGACGAATGGAACATAATGTGGGGGAAAAAAAATAATTAAATATTTTGTTCCTTGTGACACAAAGGAAGGAAACTCATCCCTCAGAGTCAAAGTTTTGGCTTCATCTTTCTGATAAAAGGATTTCCAACTCAGAAACAGATTGCGGTCTGAAAGGTCACTTGGAAGTTATTTACAACACAGAACACGATAGATGCTATTGTCCTCAAGTTCTGAGACTATCCCATGGAATCCCATTTAACACAAAATAAATGAAACACCTGTTTTTCACAACAGAAATGAGCTATGACTGCACCAGAAATTAAATAAACATTTTTATGGGAGCAGCTGTAAAATTCTGAATGCTGGTACTTGAAGCATGTCAGCAACAGTGAGAAGGCAGTGACAAAAGCAAGGCTTTGTAAAGGAACTCAGAGGACATTTCAAATTGGTTCTTTCCATGTTCACGTGCATTTCATACTATATTTCACTCTGGATTGTCACGAATGTATATCTACATTCAGGTTTATAAGCTTTATGAGTATCATTGTGTGAGTTGGGGGCATGCACAAATGGAAAAAAGTGGGGAGGAAAAGGTAGAATTTCTGAAGTGTCAGAAGATTTTTTTTTTGGATAAGAGCTGGAGGACACAGTGAAAAGGGAAAGGGGATTAAGCAGAACTAAATTCTTTTTCAGGGATTTTACTTCATAAAATAGGAAATAGCGGAAGAAGAGGACAAGGGGTCATCTCCCCTGCACATGCACAAAATTCTTCTCCTGTTAGGGAAAGATAAAATATGATGGGGAAATCCAAGTTAATAGTCTTATCAAAGACACCACCTTATTTTTTAAAGAGCTGTCTGGATAGGCCTTGAGGGAAGATGAAATAAAAGTCATCTGGAGATTTCTATTGGTATGATCACAAGTGCAAGACAGAACTGTCTCTGTTCCGTAGCCCCTTAACATCTTTCCCCTCCATGAGATGAAGTTAAGACCAAAGGGGTCATTTCTACCTTCAAGGGACTCCCAGCTGGCCATCAGTATGACAGCAGGGCCATGGGAGCAGGCGGTCTAGAAAGACTGGAAAAAAAATTTCAAAGGAAATGTGGGAGGGGGCAATGGGATGCCTGCTCCTGAATATGGCTTTGATGCTGAAAATGAACTCCATAGGAAAATCAAAGGAAGGCTCACTATGCTCCAGCTTCTCGTCCTCATAATTGCCATGCATTTGAGATCAGGTACATTCTTTCTATGCAGGAAGGCCTGTGGGGCAGACATATGCATATCGACTAACAGGACTTCATTCTTATGCCACGGGTACCACGGTCAAGCCTTTAGATAGGTCACAGGACTCTCTCGGGCCTAAGTGACTTTGAAAAATCAGAAGAACGTGGAACAAAATGTATTCATTTCTGATATTTGACAAGTGCTACTTGAAAATATACTGCTGTCCTTGACTGTTAAGAGGACATTTCTACCAACTGCAGAACTCCATTCTGCTTGAACCACTGCCCTCTGGACTCCAGGCAAACATAAAGTAAGGTTGTGGGCGCGGCCACACCAAGACCCCTCTTCAGAAATGGATGACACACTCTCCCAGCTGCCGAGAGCATTAGGGCGGGCAAGGGGCAGCCTTCTAGGGTTGCCTCAGCTGAAGAGAGCTGACTTGCCCAAGGCCATCTCCTCTTCCCAGGTGGCCTGCGCCCAGTGACCTTGAGGGCCAGGCCCTCCTGCTGCAACTCTGAAGGGCCACTCCAGCTGAAGTTGACAAAGGCTGTTATGGGCCAGCATCACAGGTCGTGCGTTCTCTCTGCCCAGTCCTACTTCTCCCCTGTTCCTTCCACTGGGGTGACGCCCAAGAACACTCTCTGATACACACCCTGCAAGCTCATCTCTGCATCTCAGAGTCTGCTTTCTGGGGAGGCCAACCTGCTCCAAGCTTACAGTGTCCTGTGTTCAGAGCTGACTTCTTGTCAGATCCATTTTCAAGGGAGAAGGAAAGTGGCCTTGTTGAAATACTATCTGGTGGTTTTGCTAAGCTCTTTGTTTATTATTTCTGATCTTCTGTGATGTGGTGTTTCTACTCCCATTTTAGAGATAAAGAAGAGGAAAGAGCCCGACAAGGGAATGCGTGAATATCAGGAGGCTGCTGCTCCACACCAAGATTTATTTGAAGACACTGTCACTGTGGCAGGAAAGGAACCCGTTTTCATTTCCCAAAGAGTCATAAACATACTCTTCCCCTTGGTTTTAATGTTGCAAAGGCACTTTTCTAAGTGGCTACAAGAACAACTGAAGGTCAAACAGTAAAATTCTGAACTGATGACTACATCCACCCATCAGTACTTCTAAAAACAACTTTCAGATGATAGAAAAGGTTATGGTTTTGGGCAGCTGCCAGTCAAAATGAGCATCTTGGAAAACAGAGTTTAAACAATTATCTCAGAAGTATCTCAGCACCAAGGAAAAGGAGACAATATTGAAAGCTCACAGTACTGCTTTTTTTGGAGGGGGGCGCATAACATGGGGAATCTTAGTAGCCGACCAGGGATTGAATCTGGTCCCCTTGCACTGGAAGTGCAGAGTCTAGATCACTAGGGAGGTCCCCTAAGGGGACGATATTGAATAGGGAGATGTAGGACCTGGGTTTAGCTCCACTTCTTACGAACCATGCAGACTTGAGCCCTACTATTTGCAGGCAAAATGACATCACCTGCCCGGACTAGCTCCCAGAAATGTCATGAGGATCAAACAAATGTATGAGAACTGGATTTGTAACCCTATAAATGTAAGTAAATACAGGGTATTCTTTTTTTCATAGTCACTGTTAACTGGAAGCTTGAAGACTAGGTCTGAATCTGTAACAGACAAAAATAACGTTTCCGTTCACAATCATTAAATCAAAAACCCTCACTCGCTTTGTGATTACAGATTCTCAGAAACTATTAACAAGTTAAACTTAGAAAGATTCAGGTTCAACTGCTCCAGAGGGGAAAGAAGCCTGGTACTATTGCTTTTTCTGATAAAACAGGAAAGCATCTTTGGCAAAGAAGCCTGGTACTATTGCTTTTTCTGATAAAACAGGAAAGCATCTTTGGCAAATGAGACAGACTAAAAAAAAAAAAAAAAAGTAACAGAGTTAAGAAAGATTTTCCTAAAATGCCGAAGCAGAGATAGAAAGGGAAGAAGATTCAGCTTTTAATACACACTCTGCCAAACAGTGCATTATTTGTCCTAGGAATACCAGTCAGCATCAGGAGTAAAAATTACAATGCAGACTTCATGCCACAGAAAATAATAATTGCTTTCCCCACACTCCAAGGGAAAAATTTTCATTAAGAAGTAAAATACCATTTCCCAAGCAGACATATTAAATCTGCCACCAAATATTTGGTTTTAAAAAATCTGTATATAAAATGTATAGACGTGTATATAAGTAGTTATATAAAATATATTTCCTTTCCCAATGTGAGATGGTTAATGCTAAAATTATATCCTTTAAGAGAATTTTGAAACACATGATTAANAAAAAAAAAAAAAAAAAGTAACAGAGTTAAGAAAGATTTTCCTAAAATGCCGAAGCAGAGATAGAAAGGGAAGAAGATTCAGCTTTTAATACACACTCTGCCAAACAGTGCATTATTTGTCCTAGGAATACCAGTCAGCATCAGGAGTAAAAATTACAATGCAGACTTCATGCCACAGAAAATAATAATTGCTTTCCCCACACTCCAAGGGAAAAATTTTCATTAAGAAGTAAAATACCATTTCCCAAGCAGACATATTAAATCTGCCACCAAATATTTGGTTTTAAAAAATCTGTATATAAAATGTATAGACGTGTATATAAGTAGTTATATAAAATATATTTCCTTTCCCAATGTGAGATGGTTAATGCTAAAATTATATCCTTTAAGAGAATTTTGAAACACATGATTAATTTTCAACACTTTCTTTTATATTTAATATTTTGCTATAAGGGGAGAGAAAAAAAACAAAACCCTGTTACATCTTTCTGTGCTCTGTTCTGATTTCTCATTCCAAGTGCTAAATACTCAGTCACAAAATGGCACATAAGAACTCAAGTGGTACATCTGGGCCTAGTCATCTAGCCATCTCACCCTCTCTGCCTGCACCAGAGGGACTCACAGATCACCCCCAAATGTGTGTGCTTAGCCGTTCAGTTCGTGGCCAACTCTTTGTGACCCCATGGACTGTAGCCCATTAGGCTCCTCTGTTCATGGGGATTTTCCAGGCAAGAATACTGGAGTAAATTGCCATGTCCTCCTCCAGGCAATTTTCCCAACCCAGACCTGGGATTGAACCCAGGTCTCCCGCACTGCAGGCAAATTCTTTACCAGCTGAGCTACCTCCAGATGGGGAGGGGTCAATCTGTTCTTACAGCCTCTTCTAATGTTCTCTCCAACTTAACAGTCAGTTCTATCTCATTTGGTTATTTGTCTGGCTCACACAATAAAGCACTCTAATATTTTCTTCCACTGCTGCTGCTGCTGCTAAGTCGCTTCAGTCGTGTCCGACTCTGTGTGACCCCATAGACAGCAGCCCACAGGCTCCCCCGTCCCTGGGATTCTCCAGGCAAGAACACTGGAGTGGGTTGCCATTTCCTTCTCCAATGAGTGAAAGTGAAAAGTGAAAGTGAAGTCGCTCAGTCGTGTCCAACTCTTAGCGACCCCATGGACTACAGCCTACCAGGCTCCTCCGTCCATGGGATTTTCCAGGCAAGAGTACTAGAGTGGGGTGCCATTTTCTTCCACAGGGTTTTCTTTGTTCAACTTGAATTTGACTTCCATTCCCAATACTCACCTCTCAAGAGGTCCACTGGGATATTACCTGCAAACCATGTAACTTCCACCAGAAGAGAACCAATCCCATGTTCTTATACTTTATTACTCCCTCTTCTCCTTTGATGAACAAGCCAATCTCCAATTTTGAACACACACTACTTCTGACTTGTTTTGACCACTGAAAACCAGTCAAAAGCAATTTCTCTAGAAAATGGAAGCCAGTGAACAGGTCAATGGAGAAAAAGAACAAAGATCACAGTTCTCCAAGAATCTGGTGCCTGCATACTTTTCTAATCTCACCCTTTACAAACCAGAGTCAACAGTTACACTGAACCTCTTAGCTGGGTCTTAGCAAGT
The DNA here is from genome assembly GCA_006410875.1 of Neotragus pygmaeus. Classification (NCBI taxonomy): domain Eukaryota; kingdom Metazoa; phylum Chordata; class Mammalia; order Artiodactyla; family Bovidae; genus Neotragus; species Neotragus pygmaeus. The sequence continues at coordinate 381,187 of SJYV01018065.1, forward strand.
GCTGTAAATGCTTTTCACTATAGCCGGATCCCCTTTTGCCTGTTTCCAACAGATATTCTTCAAATCATCTCCAGCCTCCTTGACTCCACGGTACCCCTCCCATTTACATCTCTCTAACACTTAACTATACCCAGCATCTCCCGGTTTGAGATCCCCTTAAGTTCCCAACACTACCAGGTGGCTACTCAATAAATACTGTACCGTTTACTCCTTCATTCACCTTCTATGTGCCAGCACTGTGGTCGGTACTGGAAAGACAATGGCAAAGGAAACACTTTACATCTGCTTCGGGCTTCCCTGTGGCTCAGATCGTAAAGAATCTGCTTGCAATGAGGGAGAGCTGGCTTCGATCCTTGGGTTGGGAAGATCCCCTGGAGAAGGGAAAGGCTGCCCACTCCAGTATTCTGGCCTGGAGAATCCATGGACTGTATAGCCCATGGGGTCACAAAGAGTCAGATACAACTGAGTGGCTTTCACTTCACTTCACCTAGTTCACAAGTTACGAGAAAGAATGTTTCCCACATCTTTTCGTTCCTAAAAAATTCAACACTGAATTTTATATTTCCAGTGATTTTTTAACTGTAAAATTGTTTTTATACAAAACCAACAAATTTATAATTCTATCTTGTGTGGAAGAAAAATTAAGTCTATTGTCCATTTTAACTATCAATTTTTAAATTGCAGATTTATATTTAAAAAACTATGAAAATAGTATAAAAATTGACTCAGCCTTCAGTTAGTTTCAGAAAATGTTAAGATATTAAATAAAGCACACTTGCCAAAACCAGGGCTTCCCTCATAGCTCAGTTGGTAAAGAATCTGCCTGCAATGCAGGAGACCTCAATTTGATTCCTGGGTTGGGAAGATCCCCTGGAGAAGGGATAGGTTACCCACTCCAGCATTCCTGGGAGAATTCCATGGGCTGAATAGTCCGTGGGGTCACAAAGAATCGAACACGAGTGAGTGACTTTCACTTTCACTCACTTGCCAAAACCAAGAAATTAATGTTGATATAATATTCTTAACTATCCTACAGATCTTAAGCAGATTTTGCCAACTCCCCAACCAATGTCCTTTGGTTAAGGGTTCAATCTTGGATTCCACATTACATCCAGTTGTTTTATTTCTTTAGCCTTCTCTCATTTAATGGGTTCTCAGTCTTTGTGTTTCATGACCTTGATGCTTTCCAGAATACCGTCCAATTATTTTGCAGAAAGTCTCTGAATTTAGTTATGTCTGATGTTTCCTCCTGATTAAGTGTAGGATATGCAGTTTTGGCAAGAATACCACAGAAGTGATGATGTGTACCCGCTTGGTGAAACTTATCAGAAGATATACGATGGCAATGTGTCTCATTGCTGGTGATGTTAACCTCGATCGCTTGGTTAAGGTGGTTTCTCCACTGTAGAGTTACTACCTTTTTCTTTGCAGTTAACTATAGTATCCTGTGGGGACATACTTTGAGACTATGTAAATATACCATTTTTTTCACCTTATTTTATAGCATCCATTGATGGTTCTTGTCTGGAACCCTAGCGAATTTAACTCTGGTGTTTTTTCATAGGGTTATCCAGACACAACTGGTTTATTTCAATTGCAGTTAAAACCTTTAATGGGTCCATGTTGAAGCTGGCACAATATCCTGACTTCAGCCATGATGCCTTGATTTCCTAAGCAGAAAGCATAGAATTACCACTATTACCATAGGTATTCTTGACATGACCTACTCATCATATCAAATAAAATCTCAACCATAACATTTCATTCATTTCAGAAAATTGCTTAATTTTCAGTTATACTACTTGGTCTCCTTAAGTACGTCTTTCTTAACCAAAGAATGGATATGTGCATTTGGTAAAAGATAGCTTTTGAACTATTTCAGCTTATTTTCAAGAAAGATTGAATGGGCTTGTCATTAACTATAATTGTTCATAGGTTTGAATTAAGCCTTTCAGTCTTTACTTATAGGTCACTGATAGGGAATTGTGGGAAAATCTTCAATTTCTTTTATTTCAGTGAGAGAATCTACTCTTCTGTGATGGCTAATTTTATGTGTCAACTTGACTGGGACATAAGGTGCCCAGTAAAGCATTATTTCTGGGTGTGCCTGTGAGGGTGTTTCTGGAAGAGATTAGCATTTGAATAGGTGGGCTGGGTAAAGTAGACTACCTTCTCCAAGATGGGTAAACATCATCTAACCTGCTGGAGGACCTGAATACAACAAAAAGGGAGGAGGAGGAATTTGAGTTCTCTGCCTGTTTGAGCTGGGACCTCAAACTTCTCTTATCCTGCCTAAGACTTAAGTCATTCGCCCTCCAGTTCTCACAACGACAACACTGGCTTTCCTGGGTCTCTGCTGCTATAATCATGAGATACTTCTTCATAGGAAGTCATATACATACATAAATATATCCATATACTTATGCACAGGTATACGTATGTATCTGTATATATGTATGTATCTTATAGGGCCTTCCCTGGTGGCTCATATGGTAAAGAATCTGTCTGCAATGCAGGAGACACAGGTTTAATCCCTGGATCAGGAAGATCCCCTGGAGAAGGGAATGCCTACCCACTCCAGAATTCTTGCCTGGAAATATCATGTATGTATTCTCTGGAGAACCCTGACTTAATATACCCTTCTAATGACTGTGTACAATACTACTGATTTTAAACGAAAGACTTAGGTTTTACTGATGTCCCCAACAGCTCCTTAAGTTATTAATTCTGGCATACTATATTAGAACTGATTATAAAAATCTTACTTAAACTAAGATATTGACTACAAACTAGAATGTCTAACTTATGAGTGATTTGTGTTTTGAAAATTTTATGAAGTTGGTTATTTAAAATGAATGGATTCTCAAGCTACCATGTAATAGTCTATTTGATTGATGAAACAACTGAAACAATCATTCCACATGCAATGAAACTTCAGGGATGGGAGGGGTTTATAATCTGGGAGGTACACTATGCGCAGAGGTGGAGAGGTACTGGTTAATGTGGAGAGAGTGGGTATACTCTTAATTCCTTCCCAGTACCATAACTCTCATCCTGGACTCCTATAAAACCCCATGCATGGGGAGCACCACCATACTTCAACTCTGCAGTGACCTGATGATCCATTTATACCCCTCAGCATCCTCAATACAGACTATAGTTATGAATCCATCTTGGCCTTCCTTCATTATTTCCTTTTCTCCAGGGAAACACAGCTGTATTAGAATATCTCACTCAACCTCTCTCCCACCCCTATCCACAGGGCAGACCCAGTAGCCATCTGACCAGTGAGACAGGAAGGAGTGAACATCCAAGTCCTCTGGAATCTGGCAAGAGCCCAGCCCAATCATTCTTTAGAGTTACAGTATTAGAAATGGAAGGACTTTACAGGAGTAATGACATCATTATATACATGGTATTTGTAAACCTGGTACCATGTGGCTTATATTATCCAGGAAATTCACTGAACCCTGCTATTTCTACTTTATAAATTCTCCATGAAATCTTTCTGCGTCCCCTCAATGACTATTTTTAAAATTAAAAGATATTAAGAAAAGAAATGCTGCCAGTTTATCACTGAGATTTTAATGATAAGTTAAGGCAAAACTCATGAAACTGTAATAGCCAAATCAGGGAACCAGGATAAAAACTGAACATTACCGACTCAGCACTTATCAATTATAAATGAACTTTTAAATCCTTCCTTGGGTTTTTTAGAGGGTGTCAAGTTCTCTGGGGATCATGCCCTCTGTTCTTTGACTCTTCCAATTTTATGAACTAATGAAGCAGTTGCTTCCCACATCTTTCTTCTCACTGTAAATTTCAGCTAACTATTGGTTCCAGGTGTTGTCTACAGTAATTGAAATCTGCACTCTTTGTTAGCAAATTGATGTGCTATAGAAAAGAAACTTTTAAAAACTACCCCCTTCAACAGACTTTTTTTTTTTTTAAATAGAGATTAAAAATCACTGTGCTTGGTTAAAAGCTTTGTAATTATTTGTCCTTTCTCCCCTCTACAATGAAAGTTGCCAAGAAAATTTGATACGTTTTCCAAAATATCTTCAAAAACAGACAACAGGTCTGGTGTTAGGGCCAAACCCAGTCATTTGTTTCACAATATGTTAATTAGGAACAATTCATCTATTGCAGTTCTTTGGTTTGAAGGATAATTCTGCATTTGTTTTTATTTTTCTGAGCACCACTGGAGGTGACTCAGTCTGCTCGTGAACTAAATCTGACAACGTGAATGCCCTTGAGGTTATGTACAAAGTGAGTGACTTTAATATTCCAGCCAACGCAGACTGAAATAACAAATGCCCAAAGATGATAAGATTAAAAAGAGAAAAACATTTCAAACAACATAGAAATTTTTATTTTTTGGACGATAACTCTAATTCCCCAAAATAACCTCAATATTAAAAAATTAAATTGAAAATGTGATGGATTCTTCCACAGGTGTGTGGGAATTTGAGGATAATTCCATTTAACAAAGAAAAATGAGGAGGTCAAATTGCTAAGCTTACTAGAGAAGTACATCTATATGAAATATACATATAAGAAAGTATGGCTATTTCTTCTTTTATTCATGACTATAATTAAAAGCATCTTATTTTAGAACCTCTGGCAATAGCCATATGTTAGTTATGTTTTATAAAGCATTGACAATTTACTGAAAGTTTCACTATTACTAATAAATGTAGGTGAGTGTAATGAATTCTTAAAGTTAAAAAGCTATATATTGCATTTTCATTTATATAAATGAATAATTTAGCTATTTCTAATACAAATACATTGATCTATAGCTGATCAGGACCCCCATAGGCTATCAAGTCCCCCATAGTAATATGCTTAAAAATCCTGAATCTATCAACTTCTTATAAAATTCAAATACAAAAGAGTAAATGAATAAATAAATGTTCCTGCCATCTCTCTTAACTCTAGTTTTGACAGCTGAGTGAAATATTAGCAAAAAATACTTTTTCAAAGAGTTTTCAATCATTGAGTTTTAAGGTCTTTGTGTTCCAAATATTTGTGCATTTAAACATTTTAAGTGAATCCAGAGTAGTATGTCTACCTAAAAGAAAACTCAGAATTTTAAGAAATTCTGCATTTTTCTGTGAGTCCATCCTAAAAACATTCAAAAGGTCAACTTTTTTTGTTTATTTGTATATATAGGAGAAATTTGTAGTTCTAAATTATTTCATGCCACGAAATTTCAATTTACAGTTAGAACTACACAGTTAAAAATAATAAACCTTATAGGGAAAAACTTCCCTACACTGTATTTGAAGCTGTGTGACAGATGTCTTAGGTTTTCTCAATCATCTCATCCCTGCCACCCACCCCAATTCTGACAGACACTTATAGTAAGCAAATAGAACATATTAACCAACTCATCAAAATAGGTAAAGTGGATCTTTTCTTACCTCCATCAAGCTAATATTTTCATTCTTTTCCATAAGATTGAAACTTTTTTAGTTCCTGACACATGCAGAAAAAATAAATCATCCTGTCAGTTTCCCAAAGACTAGTGAGGTCCTGCTAGAAGTAACATATGTCAAGCTACTTAATGTGCATGCATCTCAAAGCCCCAAGGTGAAAAAGTTCAGCTTCATAAAATTCCCCATTTACGGCAGGTCCTCCTGTTTGTTAAAAAACAATAAAAAAAACCATCTCTGATGCCCTTCATTTAGTCTGCAGCTTGCACCTACTGGCCTTATGAGAAACAAACGTCTGATTTATATTTGTTTCTTGGAAAATGAATACATATCAATCATTTCTGGAAAACAAGTCTTTGGCTTAAATGATCAAACCTGCAGTATCCCAAATCCGAGGGCCTTATAAGATCATATGGCATAGAAATGGGTTTTGTTTTCTATGCCAAAGAGCCACTGGTAGCCTACAAGTAAAAACTTTAAAAATTTAACAAATGGGCAAAAGCTGGGCAGGAGGGTTAGGGAGCTAGAAATAATGACAGGGTGTGGTAGCTTCTAATCACAACGGCCTGGCTTAAGGTGAACATTCTCTCTGGAGATCAGTTCGTAAAGACTTTCAGGATCTACACAATAGTGTAGTTTAACATTCTTAGGGAATTCACTGGTTGCCCAGTAGTTAGGACTCCTCCCTGGCTGGGGAATTAAAATTCCACATGTCAAGCTGGGCAGCTAAAAGGGAAAACTATGAAAAGAGTTTACATAGTGAAAGTAAAAAAAAAAAAAAAAAAAAAAAAGTCTTGTGAGTCTCACCTAACACCCAATGCAGCCATATAAATAAATAAATATTTTAAAATAATAAAATTGAAAGTAAAAAAAATTAAAACTTGCCATCAGCTCATGTAATCAAAAAGAGAACTTTCCTCACTCTGTATTTCTGCTCTCTTTACTCTCCACTCCTACGACTCAAACAGAATACTGTCATTGATAAGTTATAACATCCAGGAATCTGGGAGGGTGGTTCTTGGATCTACCAGCCCACACTAGATTCTCTAGCTGAACAATATGTTTACATATTACCATTTGTATTTTTCCTTCCCAGTAATTTCCTGTGCTCCTCCTCCCACTGAGGCAGTTGAATTGTTTCTTGGGGACAACAAAACAAAGGAGACATGCTTGGTCTTCCACTTCCCAAACAGACATGGCTCATTTCCCAGTCAATAGTTGTGAAAGTCAAGGCTTCCGTTTGCCAAGGCTTTCATTAACAAGGGCCTGGCTTTACTGGGAGAAGTGTACTCTAAATTCCTAAGGCTGTCCTTTAAATATCTATATTAGAATCTAGAAATCTCAGAGCTCTGCTATAAACCACAGAGCGTGAAAGATGCAGGATGGTTTCCCAACATGGAAGGAGAAACTCTCTACCAATCTAGGAAGGGAGAGAAGGGGGAGAGGGAAGAAAGAGGTATTTGGGGTGTTGTAGACAAGCATAGCACCTGTTTGGTATCCTACTGGGGCCAGGACCCAGGAATGGGGGAAAAGGTTGAATAGATTCCCTGATGAAATCTGGAAATTGTAAAGCAAAGAGGTCTGTGTTCCTTGCTCTGTGGTACTTTGCAAAGGTACCACAATAACAGTAACCAAAGAATAGCAGAGTTGGATCTGAATAAGGTAACCTCCCTCCCTCCCCTCAAGACAATCTCTCCCAGGTCAGAGGACAGCAGAAGGCAACAGAGAACACAGATCACATTCCTGCCAGGAATCCAGAGTCAACAGCCCAGAGTCTGCATTGAATGAAGTCTGCAAACTGAGGCCTGAAGGGTCCACAGCATCTGCTAGACCTAAGGTGGAGACTTAGTGAGGATGGGAAATGGCCCACCACCATGTTCCACCCCTGGCCCAGAACTGACCCATCACCATGTCCCAAACATGGATGGTACACAGAGGGCAAGGGCCGATACCCAAAGTCACTATAATTTTTATCCTCTAAATTATTTTGGCCCAGAAATCAGCCCTTTTGATTAAGCATGAAAGAAAATCAATCAGCTGCTAGAATGAGTATCATGAGCTTCAGAGGACGGACTTCAGCAAACCTATCCTGTTAGTTCAGAAAATTCCTTGTTAGTTCTTGGCCATGTGGTATAAAGGTGTGGTAAGTCCCAGAAACATGGGATCTTACAGACACCTAAGACGAGGCACCTGTCTTAAAAGGGCAGATACAAATGAAAAATAGGTAAAAAAGCAACCCTGTCAATCCTTGACCAGCTTATTAGAAAAAGAAAGAAGGAGTGCATGAATGTCATACATAGTTCTCTGGTATAAACTGAATTAAAATAAAAACTCCCTAGGCTACTTGGCAGTTCAGGAGGAAGTGTAACATCTTCCCTCAGCCAAGTTACACTGATCCAACTCTGTGAGTCTGAGTGGCAACTTAAGCATTTTTATCATCTGCAAAGGATCTCATCATCATTTCCATAAATTCACCCACATCTACTCAGTAAGCTACTTTCCCTGCATCTTTCCACAGCTTCTTTAAAATCTGTGTCTTTTCATTGACTTACTGCACAAAGTGCTCTGGTCTAAAACTTCCTCGAACAATTCTAGAACCGTTCCTATCTGCCAAACACAGCTATGCACAAATGAACCACAGCTCTTCTTCACAGGTGTACTGCCAAGCACCTTCTCCCTGATTTCCTAGTTTAAATAAGCCAGTTGGTCCCCACCACCCACAGACTACAGGGTGGACATCTGGAACAGCCTTCAGAAAACCTAACATCATGTTAAGAGCATATAAAATGTGTTTTTTATAAAATATTCACTTGATTATTTAAGCTAATTAATATCCAAAAGGTAAGCTGAGAAAGACTACATGTTAACAGCAGGAATGCAATTTCCTTGGTGCTGGTCTGTATCATGATGATGTGAGAAACACCTAGAGTGGAAGTTTTACCCTTCCCTCTCCACATGCAATCTCCTTTATCCCTAACCTGGGTTTCCCCCAGAGGAAGCTATGGTATGAGTTTAGAATCAGTAAGTGTTTATTAAAGATCTCCCACAAAAAAAAATGATCTATCATGGACTGGGCACTGCTCTCAGTAACGAGCCAGGAAAAAGTGAAAGTCACTCAGTCGTGTCCGACTCTGAGACCCCATGGACTATACAGTCCAGAATACTGGAGTGGGTAGTCTTTCCCTTCTCCAGGGGATCTTCCACAACCCAGGTCTTCCGCACTGCAGGCAGATTCTTTACCAGCTGAGCCACAAGGGTAGCCTTTCCCTCTACTGAGCCAGGAGCATCCACAAATGCACTGTAACGACTCCTCTCAGCAACTCTCTGCAATAGCTACTTCTATCATTTCCTCACAGAGGAGGAAGGCTGAGCTTAGACCAGCGAAGTCATTTGCTTTAAGGTCACAAAGCTCGAAAGTGGTACCCAGGAGAGTTCAAACCTCAGTTGGCTGATGGATATCCCAGCTGCAATTTCTATTGCTTGAGTGGAGTACAGGTACCACAGCCATGGTGAAGAACACCACTGGACTTTTGCATAGATGAGGCTGTATATTGTCACCCTTATTTAACTTATATGCAGAGTACATCACGCAAAATGCTTGGCTGGATGAAGCACAAGCTGGAATCAAGACTGCTGGGAGAAATATCAATATCTCAGATATGCAGATGGTACCACCCTTATGGCAGAAAGCAAAGAAGAACTAAAGGGCCTCTTGATGAAAGTGAAAGAGGAGAGTCAAAAAGTTAGCTTAAAACTCAATATTCAGAAAACTAAGATCATGGCATCCAGTCCCATCACTTCATAACAAATAGATGGGGAAACAATGGAAACAGTAAGAGACTTTATTTGTTTGGGCTCCAAAATCACTCCAGATGATGGCATGACTACAGCCATGAAATTAAAAGACACTTGCTCCTTGGAAGAAAAGCTATGACTAAGCTAGACAGCATATTAAAAAGCAGAGACATCACTTTACCAGCAAAGGTCCATCTAGTCAAAGCTATGGTTTTTCCAGTAGTCAAGTATGCATGTGAGAGTTGGACTATAAAGAAAGCTGAGCACTGAAGAACTGTTGCTTTTGAACAGTGGTGTTGGAGAAGACTTGAGAGTCCCTTGGACTGGAAAGAGATTGAACCAGTCAATCGTAAAGGAAATCAGTCCTGAATATTCATTGGAAGTACTGATGCTAAAGCTGACACTCCAGTACTTTGGCCACCTGACTCACTAGAAAAGACCCTCATGCTGGGAAAGATTGAAGGCGGGAGGAGAAGGGGACAACAGAGGATGAGATAGTTGGATGGAACCACCAATGTGATGGACATGAGTTTGAGTAGGCTCCGGGAGCTGGTAATGGACAGGGAAGCCTAGCATGCTGCAGTCCATGGGGTTGCAAAGAGTTGGACACAACTCAGCTACTGAACTGAACCGATAGATGAGCTCAAATCCCATTTCTGCTACTCATTCACCAAGTGCCCTCATCAAGCTATTATTCTTATTGTGCCTTGGTTTCCTCAAAACTGTGCAAGTGAGGTGATAACAGTGTCTGTCTCACAGGGTCCTATGTCCGTGGAGAGCAGGGAAGGCACTCAGCACAGCGGCCGGCATACACGTGCAGTCAGTACCTGTGAGCTGTCACCACGGCTACCCTTCTACACCACGACTACCATCACCTGGCTAGTAGTTAACACCAAGGAATGCTTCCTTGACAAAATACTTCCAGTACGTCCTTCATTTCCCACCTGTGATTTGCTGGCTATAATTTTCTATTAAAAATAAGCACACGAAGTTAAAGGTCCATAAACTGTCCCAGAAATAAAGTACAACTCCTAATCTCAGGGAAGCCTTTTCTAAGGAGCCATCCTGATGGGACTTCCAGAGTTACTGCAAGAAGTGAGGCATGTGGAAGGAGCAACCCAGAAGCTGACAGATACTCTGACACGGTGTTAAGTTTCTGCAAGGCACATGGCAAAGGCCTCTGGTTCCCACCTAAAGACTTGGCATCGACTCCCACTCAGGTTGTAAAGAGCATCGAAGAAAATCAGGCCAGGATACGGGGCAAAGCTGCATTTCTCACTTATCCAGATATATCACCTGCTTCTCATGGGTCAAAAATCTCAGTAAGAAAACTATTAGATAACATCATGCCTTCTCATTCCAAGAACAGAGACTTTTAGGTTATTGTGCTTGCTGTTTTTAAAATCAGTAATGGCAAAGGCTTTTTTCTCCTCCTAAACTTTGTCCTTTGAATCGAACTCGAATTTTCCTAGGACACTATGAGAGAGAGATGGGCATTTTGTACTCCGCCCCCTGAAAGATGGTTGTGTGCATTATGTCTGCAACTTGAAAATCGACAAAGAAAATCCTCAACTTGTCAATTCATGGTTTGCCTTTGAGGAATTAACAAAAATAAGTCTCAAAGACAGGCTTATTCTTTAATTTACATTCTAGTTCTTTTCATGTCATTACAAAATAAAACTTTGATATTTAGTGTTGCTAACTGCTAGCCAGGAGACCAAGTGATACCAACACACAAAAGTGTTTCTTTTCTTTGGTTTGTTAGCCATGTGCTGGTCAATAGCTTTTCCTCTTATGCTGCTTTGCTTATGCCCTTCAAAGTCAAGAAAATGTTTATCATGTACATTTTGGGTCATCTTCAAGAAAGATTGCTTATGTGCACGTCTTTTAGAAGACATGATCAAGGATACAATGCTTTCAATATTCTAATTTTTAAAAAGCTTCATAAAAATAATCAGTTTGCCCTAAAAACTTAATGAGTATATAATCCAATGTTTCCAGAGAACTTCGTCAGCCTCCTGGCTTTATAGATCATCTAAAAGCTAACGATTCCCACACTGATCTGTCTACATGGGACCTTCTTGAACACCAGATTAGTATGTTCAACTTTCTGCTTGGTTTCTCCATTAAACTGAACTCTTCATCTCTCCTTCCCACACGACCTATCTCCACACTCCAAAGCCTGTTCTACTCTCAGCCATCCATCTCAGGAAATAGGACTGCCATCTCCCAGCTGCTCAAGATCAAACCTAAAAGTCATCCTTGTCTCTCTTCTCTTATACCCTTTAACCAACCCATCAACAAATCCTGTCCTCTACTTGTAAAGCATATATCGAATATGGTCACTTCTTACCCTCTCTAACAATAACTACCATCATCTCTAACCTGGATTATTACATTCAACCTCCTAAAACCCTTGCAGCTTCCAAAACCTTGACTTTCAAACAGTGAATTCTCCACATTGCAGCCAGAATGATTTTTCTAAAACTGAAGACAGATCATGCCATGTCTCTGTGCAAAATAAACACAACCTTTTCCTCGACTGTCCATTGACATTGGTTATTTTCATCTATTTTGCTCTTCTGATCCGGTGCTGCCATCAAGACCTGTATTTTTAGCCAAGCATAATGTCGAATTAGCAAAGTGATACAAAATCTTTCACAAAATTAGCAAAGTGATACAACTCCTTCCTTAGTATTTCATGCTACTAAATACATTTACAAAATAACCAAATTTCCAAGTTTAGAAACTTGGTTTGCATAACACAGCTGGTCACTGAGAAAGCACTAATCAACAGAAATACATAAGATCAACCTTAAGTACTCACTGATGATAGTACAGATGTCTTCCAAATGCTGACACAGCCAAATCCTCAACATTCACTCAGCACCACCCATATGTTGGCACTGTGCTGGGGGCGAGGGAGCCAGCGAAGTTTTTTGTTGTTTTTTTTTTTAAAGCTGCCGTTTCTACCTTACCCTCCCTGAGTTCCCTAAGCTCTCACGGAGCTTCCAATTCAGCTCTATTCTATACACATGAACTCACCACCAGCTCAGAGACACCCTGGGCGAAGACAAGGATGAAGAACAGATCCACCTTCTGATCTAAATTGTGGATGGTAGTGGCACACTGTTTAGAGCTGTTTTGAATATGTCTTGGCCTTTCTGTCTCAGTTCTAACTGCTGAGTTATCAGACCAGCCAAGGAGAGGACAACCTACTCTCCCAGGACGATCCACTCCCTTTTCGGCCATCCTTCTGCTGCCTTCTGCCTCAGTACCTCAGACGCTGCCCCCATTCCAGTGACAGTGTAATCTGCCCCCAGCTGAGCTGATCAGGTCTCTTGCCCACAGAACCCTTCGATGGCCCCCCTGTAACTGCTAAGCTAACAGTCTCATCCTCAGTGGCCTGGCCCCACTGCCTACCTTACCTGAGGATCTCCTCTCTCATCATCCTTTCTCTTCCATCAGTTCCTTGTAGTTCTGCTCACTCACAATGCTGTTTCTTAACTCTTACTGGCTCATGTGGGCCCGGGTGCTGGGAACAGCCTTCAGCTTTCCACTGCCTGTTTCATTCTAATCATTTCAAATTCAGCAGAGTGTTACCTCCACCCAGGCAGTCTCCCCTGCCCACTCCTGTACACAGGCAGAGCTATCTCCTCATTTGCTTAGGCTTGACAACCTAATAGGTGACCACACAAACAAAAAATGGATTCCCATCTTCCTAGAATGCTGTGAAAACATACTACTTTTCCAAGACAAAAGCATTTTGTTGGCAGAGTCCAGGCCAGAGGGTGTGTCCAAAGGATCAATCAGTGTATGTCTGAAAACTTCTACCCTACTGTTCCTAACACAGACCAATTTCATCTCACTAGTAGGGGCTCAGCATTACTTGGCTGCATTGCAATTGCCTGATTATACCTTTAAAAGATCTAGTTAACCTCTTCTCTTAAAGAATCAGCACATGGCTGAAATCAAGCGGGAACAATTTTAACCCAGAAGGAAAGCTTTCTGCAAGAACCTGGATCAAGTGAAATGAAAACTTGGAGAAGAATGAACATCTCTAATGACCCTCTGCACAGCGACTCACAGCAGCACTCTAAGTCTAATTGCCTCCCCAGGCTCCTTTAGTCCATTTCTCTCTCAGCATGGACAACACACATTTCACATTGAATCATACCACAACTCTAATCATTTAAAAATAATAATGCTAGAGCTAGCATTTTCCGACTGACTACCCAAAATGGAAATCAGATACCGAGCCAGGCTGTTCCGGCGATATTATGATACAAAGGTATGGACACATTCTGAGTTTTTCCTCCTTTCTCTAAGCGCCCAGCTCCTTTCAGCTGCCCTTGAAGGATCTGTCACTGAGCTCATGGCCCCCAGCTCAGAACTGTTTCTTTTCATTCCTTAGTTCTGTGTCCCATCACTGTATGCACAAGATTCAAACCAAATCTGGTAACTTAATCGTGAATCCACAACTGCAGAAAGGCTAACCAGTTTCTCCTGGGCACAGAGGCACTTCAACCATAACCTCTCAGCGGAAGGACATCCACCTACTCTCCCATTTGACCACAGCAGACTTCCTGGGCACCCACAGGAGCCTTCTGGACCTCTCAAATTATGTAGCATAGGACCTCTTCTTTCATAGGGAGTTCTGGATATAAATCTGCTCTGTCAAAATGAAAATCCTAAGCAGCCTCAAGGGTCAAGAATGGGGAAATATAATTCATAAAATGTCACCATTCATTTTCTTCCCAGGACAAATGGTTAGTGATGGCAACATCTCCTGCAAAGTCAAACTGACATTGGATGAGATGTTATTAACCCCTGAACTTCCATGCTAATGTGACGGACAAAACTTGTCACTTGGGTTTGGATAATCTAAAATGTCAGCCAGCAGTCACTCTTGAACTTAGGTGGAAATTCATTAGTTCCAACAGACAGCAATGTTAATGAAGACGGGACCTGTATTCAATGGGTGGTTTATCTGCCAGTGTCCATGGAAGGAGATACCCTGATGGATGAATTTGATCCCATGGAATCCTTGGAAGTACAAGGGTAAACTATTGAAGCATTACAGAAGAAATTATTTGTGGTATGGTTGAACCTAAACAGGATCACAAGTCATTGTTTCCCTAAACATGTCTGACAATTAAATAGCCATAATATTTCAAAAAAGATCCAAATGTCTAAAGCACTGAAAAATATAACTTTCTGGATCAAAACAACTATTCGCTTTCTTAATATAAGCAAACCAGTTAAGTGTGCAAACCACTACATCTGTAGGAAAAACTTTACTGAGAGCAAAGTCAAGAACTTTGCTGCTGGTGTGCTGTGTCTCTCATTTAAATGCTGGTTTCAGATTCATACTGATCAACCCAAAGTACCAGGACCCTGGTTTAATAGAAAGCAGATATGATGCCCTTTAAACGTAAACTAGCAGTTGGGCATGGAACAGCAAGTTCTACAGTATCTATTTCCTAAGGAAAACACACAAGATGGTGAAGAGGTCGGCCTGGAAGCTCAGGTTGGGTGTAAATAGCAAATCTTCACATCTGCAACAAACATATTCCACTGTACAAACACAATCACCATCCAAAGTCAACCACAGAGAAAACACTTGGCAGTGTTAATGCTGCCTCAACTAATGCAGCTAAGTAATGGATTCACAATTCCAAGTGTATCTAAACCACAATGAAATTACAAAAATCATGAAACAGTAAGATAGGAAAAGGAGTACGTCAAGGATGTATATTTATCCCTGCTTATTTAACTTATATGCAGAGTACATCATGAGAAACGCTGGGCTGGAAGAAGCACAAGCTGGAATCAAGATTGCCGGGAGAAATACCAATAACCTCAGATATGCAGATGACACCACTCTTATGGCAGAAAGTGAATAAGAACTAAAGAGCCTCTTGATGAAAGTGAAAGAGGAGAGTCAAAAAGCTGGCTTAAAGCTCAACATTCAGAAAACAAAGATCATGTCATCTGGTCCCATCACTTCATAGCAAACAGATGGGGAAACAGTGGAAACAACGGCAGACTTTAATTTGGGGGGCTCCAAAATCACTGCAGATGGTGACCGCAGCCATGAAATTAAAAGACACTTACTCCTTGGAAGGAGACTTATGACCAACCTAGATAGCATATTCAAAAGCAGAGATATTACTTTGTCAACAAAGGTCCGTCCAGTAGTCATGTATGGATGTGAGAGTTGGACGATAAAAGAAAGCTGAGTGCTGAAGAACTGATGCTTTTGAACTGTGGTGTTGAAGAAGAGTCTTGAGAGTCCCTTGGGCTGCAAGGAGATCCAACCAGTCCATGCTAAAGGAGATCAGTCCTGGGTGTTCATTGGAAGGATTGATGTTGAAGCTGAAACTCCAATACTTTGACCACCTCATGCAAAGAGCTGACTCATTGGAAAAGACCCTGATGCTGGGAAAGATTGAGGGCAGGAAGAAAAGGGGACGACAGAGGATGAGATGGTTGGATGGCATCACCAACTCAATGGACATGAGTTTGGGTAAACTCTGGGAGTTGGTGATGGACAGGGAGGCCTGGTGTGCTACAGTCCATGGGGTCTAAAGAGTCAGACACGACTGAGTGACTGAACTGAACTGAACTGTAGATGCAAGATGGCTGGAGGGAACACACTTGTGCCATGTGCGCCTCATCTTTTCCAATCACTCTACATGGCACCTGTAGTTTAAGGGGGAAGGCTCCACACATTCAACACCACCCCCAGCCCACCAACGAATGGGAATTAACAGATTCTTTGCTCCGACTTTAGCAAGAGCTGAAAGAGAAAGAATATCTTTCATTCTTTAGGGACTTGGAGCTCTAAGAGACATGAAAGGCTAGAGCCACATGGAAAGAGCTGCTACCAACAGAAGTGTTGCTAGAGGGGTGAAGAGAGCTCTGATGATACAGTGACCTCCTGGATCTAGTAGTTGTTGTTACAAAAGTTAGCACTTCAGATTTCTCAGTTTAATGAATGTTGTTTAAGTTCATTTGAGGGGGTTGATGTTTTGTAACTAAGAGTACTGGGCATATACCATGGCAAATACTCAGAGTGGGATGCAGTGGAAGACAAGGGATGGAGTTTTATAAGGCAGAAGTCATTGATGTGTATTCTCTTATGACTCAGAGTTCATCATGGTAAACACGTGACGTGTCGGTGCCCTTCATTTAGTGCCACCCAAACCAGAATAGAGCAGAGGGGGAGAGAGCAGGACTATAAAATGAGCAGAGGCACGATACAACCAAGGCCATTACTAATAACAACTAGGCTACAAAATCAGAGCTACTGGCAACCACGAAAAAGCATGTAGGGAGGATACCGGCTCCATGGATGCTGAAACAGAAGCTGGTTCAGACCCTGTCTTAGTCAGTTTGGGCTGCTCTACGAAAGTACCATAGCGACTGGGTGGCTTATAAGCAACAGAAATTTACTCCTCACAGTTCTGGAGGTTGGAAGTCTGAGATCAGAGTGTTAGAATCATTTTCCTGGTTTGCAGATGGCCAACCTTTCACTGAATCCTTACATGGTGAAAAGACAGTCAGCTAGCTCTGGGGATAAGGGCACTAATCTCATTCATGAGGATTCCATTGTCATGACCTAATTACCTCCCAAAGGCCTCAACCTCGAAATACCATCATGCTGGGGTTAGATTTCACCAAACAAGTTTGGAGGGAACACAAACATTCAGCAAGTAAGATCCCCAGCAAGTAAGGTTAGCCTTCCACTCAATTCATTGTTGACTAAACTAAGACATCCCCCATTCAGTCAGTCAATGGATTCCCTTGCTTGTCTGCTTCTCTTCAATGGAGCTGGAGTATCACTCTCCCGCCTACTTAAGGTTAGATGCCAGTGTTTTTTCTTCCTTTGCTGCTGCTGCTGCTGCTAAGTCGCTTCAGTCATGTCTGACTCTGTGCAACCCCATAGACGGCAGCTCCCCCATCCCTGGGATTCTCCAGGCAAGAACACTAGAGTGGGTTGCCATTTCCTTCTCCAATGCAGAAAAGTGAAGTCGCTCAGTTGTGTCCGACTCTTCACGACCCCATGGACTGCAGCCCACCAGGCTCCTCCATCCATGGGACTTTCCAGGCAAGAGTACTGGAGTGGGCCATTCTCTTATTCTTTAGTTCTCTTCCCTTCCCTTTCTCTCCCTGCCTCCCTCCCTCTCTTCATTCTCTCTCATCTGTCCTTCTTCATGTCAGCTTTATTTTGTCAAAGATTAAATCTTCTTACACACTTCTCAAAAAAGAAAACCAGGCCCGTTTTTTTACAAGCTTTCAGAGTGTGTCCTGCTTTCTAAGCTTCACTCATGTTGGAGCCTTTTACTTCACTCCTCACCCTCCTCCTTTCCCTCTCTTGAGCTGTAACTCATGGACTCACTTTGTTTCAAAGAGAATTTGCTATGTGTGGTTCATCATTTCAAGCCTCTTCAAATTAATCTCATTGCTACAGGGTGATTCCCTGCTTTATTCCAAGAACATTTTTTAAACCTTTAGATTAACCCTTGAAAAATACAGACTTCTGAGTAAAATTGCTGACAAACCAAAATTAAAGTAAGGTGAACACATCATTAAAATGTCTCCAGTCAAAATACCAAAAGACATATACAGGGTACATTAGAAACTCAACTCAACCATATCAAATGATATTGCTTCCTTAAAGTCAAAACACAAAGCATGTCTACCAAAAAAAGAAGGCAGTGGGTTTGCATGACAAACCTGGCCATTATCTCCATAGGAACAAGGCTGGAAAACACAAAGTACAATTGCTGAATCCACTGCAGTCTGCAGCATGAAACTCACCAGAATTTTTTATTTTGTCAGAAGACCCTTAAGTAGGTCACAGCAAGCTTAAAAAATTTTGACAGCAAACAAAGTGTGATGAGCGACAACGTGTACATCATCTTGGAGGGAAAGTCAGTATTTTGTTATTCAGACCAAACCTCAGCAACATTAAAATTATTAAATATTTAGGAAGAGCATGTACAAAAATATCTATTCCAACAGAAACTGAAAGACTACTACACCATCTTAAACTAAAATATTTGCTAACTAATTAGGTTTAAAGTGCTGTTTACCTAAAATTGGAAATTCTAAGTGAATGGCTATAAACATCAAATACAATTAAGAAGTGATCTATGCAAGTGAGTTGATTAAATAAAACTAAATCTTTAATGTCTTACTAGGGTGACATCTCATGTAATTACTGTCCTCGGCACTTTCATGTCTGGGGCTGCTTGCTTTGTTCTTTTATAACAATTTTTATTGAAATACAGTTGCTTTAGAATGTTGTGTTAGTTTCCACCATACAGCAAAGTGAATCAGCTATACATATAGTCCCTCTTTTTTGGATTCTTAAAAAATGGCTTTTTGCTGTTTTGGTATTCATCGCAAGGTACCAAAGCATTGAGGAAGGATCTGGCTTAATCTGAATTCCTCCCTACGTGATACAGTGTTGCAGTTGAATTCCTCTGAGGTATGTGAATACCATATAAAATGGTAAATAAGGAAGTGGCTGAAAGGCAGGCTAGATTTCATCCCACTGCACTGTGACCCTACCTTAGTTACTCTTGTCTCATTTCACCCTCATGTACCACACTCATGTAAAAAGGGAAGATGGGTAGGGAGAGGATGAAAAACAATGTCCAGTCATCCCCCAGTACCTATGGGGGACTGGTCCCAGGACTCCCTGCAAATACCAAAACTTGAGGATGCTCAAATCCCTTCTATAAAGTGGAGGAGTCCAGCTGACCATCTGTATCCACGGCAGGTTGAATCCACAGATGTGGAATCCATGGATATAGAGAGTCTACTGCATTGCCTTTTATTTGTAGCTTCAAATTACATTTAAGTATTAATTAATTTTCTCCAACATAATTTTACTTTCCATAAGAAGAATACATTCTAACCTCTGAGGGGAAATTTTTTTTATTACAACATCCTTAAAGGGAGGTATCAAAACACTCATTTATTTAGCTAACAAATGTAAATAGAATAAAACTCACTGGAATCACCTCTGACTTCAATCACTAAATGTATGTGTTTTTTCAGCTATAAGAAATCTGAACGAACAATGAGACATAAAGGTATAATGTACCTTTTAATTTTAATTTTTAATTAAAATAATTGCAAGTTTTTCTGAAAAGTTCAATATAAAGTAAATAATTCCAAAAGAAATACAGTATTCTAACAGACAGATAAAAGAGAATTTTAAAATAGGCCAAACTCCTTTACCTATCTAGACTAGAAAAAAATTTGCTAAAAAAAGCAAATATAAAAAAATGACTATTTCTCTTGTTAGCTATTGTTTGAAACCTGAATGTGCTAAGCTGCTTCAGCCGTATCCGACTCTTTGCAATCCTATCTGCTTGTAGCCCACTAGGCTCCTCTGTCCACGGGATTCTCCAAGCAAGAACATAGGACTGGGTTGCCATTTTTACTCCAGGGGATCTTCCCGACCCAGGGATCAAACCCGGGTCTTCTGTACTGCAGGGAAGTTCTTTACCATCTGAGCAACCAGCAAAGCCCCAACAGGAAGATGAAAAAGCCTAAAACTTCAAATTTATAAATGGAGTTTCAATGCTCCCAACCCCATCCCTTAAAACAAAAGAAATCCAGACAAAAGTCCCTCTCTGGGAGGGTCTTTTATTCTGATGGCACATGCTATGTCCACTAACAAGTTTGGCATTTTCAAGGTGTGCCTTAAAATTCTTCCTGAAATTTGCCTATAATGCTTTTACGCCTTCATTCAAAACTTCAAACCTTCCCCTCTTTGAGGCTGTATCACTGTAGCATTACTCTCCTGACCTTATCAGAAGTCCCCAAGATTGGGCTTCTCTTTCTACTCTACCAGTTATGACAGCTGGATCAACGTTAGAGGACACACATTTCTTCAAGCAGTTCTGCAAACAACACGGACAGAGACCCAGTGCTAGATTACAGAGTAACATACTCATTGTGCCAAGTAACACAGTCCTTGGAAATATGAACGACTACTTCACTATTGGGAGATAATCTTCTTTATACTTTTAAAGAAATAATCTTAGGAGAACAAGTAAGCTCAACTTAAAACCTATATCAGCATTAATGTTTCAGTGTTAAATATAGTGTTCAGTCTGGAAAAATCCCTAGAAATAGAAGTCTTAAATGATAGCATCTCAATGGACAAATCCTGCAATAAAGGAGACCATTTTCAATTCATAGGCTAATCTAAGTATGCTTTTGATTGGGTTTTGCTCTCAAAGCTCTATTTTTTATTTAAGTGCCTAATATTTCCTCCTGCATACATGTACGGGAAAGAAAAAGCAAGAGAGATTCATGTATGTTTTTTAGTGGGGGAGAAGAGGATGAGCAAAGAGAGAAAGTATAATGATGAGTCATTTGACCAGCTTTACTTTATAATGAACTGGGTAAAATGTTAGCCACTCAGTTGTATCCGACTCTTTGCGGCCCCATGGACTGTAGACCATCAGGCTCCTCTGTCCATGGAATTCTCCAGGCAAGAACACTCGAGTGGATTGCCATTCCCTTCTCCAGGGGATCTTCCTAAACCAGGGATCAAAGCCGGTCTCCTGCAATGCAGGCAGATTCTATACCATCTAAACCATCAGAGAAGCCCAAAATGGGTAACAGCAGTAGAATCAAACAGAATTACTGAATCTATTTCCTCAAAGGGGTAAGTGGAAATTTTAAAATATCTTTTTAAAGTAACTAAACAAGGAAAGGAAGCCATGCATGTGCCTGCCATCTTTTGAAAAGTACAGCTGAGAGATGGAGCGAGACTCTGAGAGCTGCATCCAGCATGGCCCTGAGTCCTGTTCGCGTATTCTGCCTCGGAAGTGGTGTTGAGGAAAAGAATAAGCTGATGAAACTCTGAACATTCTTACTCAAATGATCTCAACTGGCGAGAAGCTGACGTGGAATCAGAAGTCTTAAAGGGAAAACAACAAAAAAAAAATCCATGAGACTGGAGTCCTGTACTTCCTCAAGTGACCCAGGATAGCCACGTCCCAGATACTAAGAACTGGGGTCAAGCTGAACCAGCTGCAGCTACGTGGAGTGGACAGGGGCCTAGAATATTTGAAAATTAGTAGAAAAGAAAGTTGATCCAGATAGGGTGACCAGCCTTCCTTGAGACTGAGAGGGTTTCCTGGGATACGGGACCCCCAGTGTGAAATTGGGGAAAGTCCTGGAGCTGGCACGATGGTTCCTCCAGCAAAGACTGTACTCATCTTCAGGGGCATTCTCCTCACTCTTCCACCCCTGGGTTATGAGTACTGCACTGAAACTGACAGCAAGCCCTCAAACTGCAGGCAGGGATTTAGAAGAAAATTTAGTCCCAGACAAAGTAGACACAAGATCAAGTAAATTCACTTCTACTTGATCAGAACAAACAGATGATGTGGAGAGTGGCCTCTATCACGCATGAGTGACAAGAAATAAGAACGATTATAAAACTCTGCTAAGACAAAAATGCAAGAAAAGGATCCAGCATGTGAACAACAGATGTGGAACTGAGATTGTAAGGAGCATAACCCTAGAAACAGACAACTCTTGGTGAGCATTTCGCATTCTATTAAAAACTTCCTATGACTATGAATTCGATAAAACAAGGACTCAAAGACAGAACAAAAGTTCAAAATGAAAGGAAAATTATCGATATACAGAAATGCACACAAAACCACAGTATCATGTACTTAATAGACCAATTAGAAACATCAAGGAGCGGGAGAGAAGAAAAGCCAACTAATGATCCACAGTAAAGGTTAGAGATAATCACACTGAATGAGGCAAAACAAAGGAAGTAAGGGACCTAGAGAGGAGGTGATACATGGAGACTCTAGGTAAGAAAATTAAGGATGATTGTTGTTCCTGAAGTAACACACACAGGAAAGAGAAAAGAAGGGTTCATATTTTAAAAAGTAGAGGCTTACAACACACTCTCCCCAGAGCTCTTCAAATAAGGGAAGAACTGAATCTCTAAATCAAAAGGACATTCTTATGCCAGGGAAAACTTATACACAGTAAAAAAAAAAAAAAAAATCAAGTAATAGCTTCAGTTATTGAATATAAGAATTAAACATTTTTCAGATACCACGTATGAAAAACCAAGTCATCTACTAGAGGGAGAAAGAAAACAAAACTAGGCTGACTACAGACATCATCACAGTAATATTCAATGTCAAAGACAGTGTAGGGTATAAAAGACCGGCCATGTCTTTAACCGAGGAAGCTTATAACTGAAGAATATTAGATCCAGCTAATTGACAGTTCAAGTACAAAAGCAAAAGGCAAACATTTGAAAACTCAAGAAACAAGATATCCATGAGTCTTCCTTTAGAATAAACAAATCAAAAAAACTGCTTGACCATAAAATCTGGATAAACAAGAGATGAATCCAAATAAAGAATTCAGAAATGGAAAAACTGTGGCANTTCATCATCTTACTTTGGCCACATGTCATTCATGTTTTCCAAAAAACTGCACAGGCCTGGGGCAGCAGAGATCTAGACATGAAGGCACTCCAGATGACAGGATGTTAAGACAACTGGTTTCCACAACCCCTTCTTGTCTGATGCCTGTTGGCTTCAGGGACAGTCCCAACTGCAAAGGTCTCATCTTGGGATAATTGGGAAGCTTCTAGAAAGTGGCACTTGAAGAGGTTTCATCATCTGAATATTTTATCTATCCTTAAAGTAACTCTGAAAAGATGGATATAGGAAGCAAAGCTTTCTCTTTCTGAAGGATCCCCCAATTTCCAAAGAGCTGAAGACCCGCCCTAGAGCAACCTCTACACAGACCTGTGGACTAGATTAGATGTCTCCTGTTTCACCTGCACTGTGTTTTCAAACAATTATGACTACTATGAAAATTTGAGAATTAGGAGTCTTTCATAAATAAGTTAATTTTCAGCTTTTCTTGAAAAATGAGAAAATCCAGCTGATCAGAGTCCTTATTTCCCATGCTAAAATGTAATTTGATTTAAATAACAGCTGACCTCTTTAGATGAGAAAACAGCCTCCGAATATTCCTAGTACTTACCCTGGCCATATCTACTCATGCCTGGCACCAATAAACATTTGAGTTTTCAGTCTCCACTACAAATCAAGTGCGTTCCACTGGTAAGTGCCTTATTCATTCTGCATATATTTTCATTAATAAAATGTGAATGACTCAGGCACGGCCTCAAGCCATCTTATATGTAGCTCACTGGTAGGGAAAAGAAAGACTCTCCACATATGCATGCTGACCCAATTTAAAATTGGGTCAAAATGTTTTACAGAGAAAATTTAATCAATATGAAAGAACAATAAGTGATTAAGTGGAAATCCTTCAACAGGATTCTCAAATGATCAAGATTAAATCTCTACTTCTATATTATCAAATCTTATCTACTGATTAGAATACTAAATAGAAAGGCTTTCATACTGAATGACAAAAATATGGGAAATGGTAGACTCTGCACTTTTGCTTTAAAATGTTCAATAATAGGGGTTCAATGAAAGAATTCATAATGTCCACACAGAAGGATACTAGTATTAAGAATGATGTTATATAGAAGGAAATTCAACTACACGAAAAACTGACCAAGATGTTGACAGCTTATGGTGAATGGTGTTGGATTCATGATCTCCGAAGAAGATTTAGCTTCTTCGGGACCAGGGACCAGGCTTGATCACTGAAGAGCTTTTGTGTAGCAGAGTTTTATTAAAATGAAAAGGGGCAGACAACGTTCTGACACAGACATCAGCAGGGGGACAGAGGTTGCTTCCCCTGCTAGTTTTGGACGCTGTTTTAAGTCTGTTAGAAAGTTATTAATCAGTGAGACATCTCAGGGCTGAAGGAGTTTCACCAGCCCCCCTCCCACAATATGCATTGTTGAAATAGGATGGCACCAGATGTATCATCCCCCAGCCATAAAACAACTGATATGAATACTGGTTTGTTGAGTTATCATTAGCCCAAGTTTTGAGAAAAGGAAAAAAGTTAGTCTTAGCTTAGCAACCATTTTGAAGAAAGGCAAATTCCAAAGCAAATACATAGCCTCACTAACCTAGCTTAAGAAAAACATTTTCATAAGAAAAACTCATTGGTTAGCTCAAGGTTTGAGAAAAGTTAAGCTCAGGTGGAACCAGGTGTCATCACAGCAACACAGAATTTTAAGAGACACTTGCAGCCTATTTCCTGTTTGGAGACCCCTGGCCCTCCTGCCTGTATCATTGTATCATTCAATGAAAGGATCACATTCTAAAATAGCATGTTTAGTGTAACTCCTTTTTAAAAATGTATAAATTATACATACATGCATTAAGAACGTACAGTTATATATATGAGACTCTATAAACATGCAATTAAAAAGACAGAAAGTACATATGTCTAAAGTAGTTATCTCTGGGTGATGGACTTTGAAGTAGTTACTGTTTTTCTATTTTTTTTTTTACATTTTTAACAATAACTAAATATTATTCTTTAGTAAGGCAGTGATAAACATACCAGTTCAGACTGAGATGCAGCCCTAAGTTAAACCATTAATTGAGGCATCTTATGAACTATTTTCCTTGGGTTTAACAGGAAAACAGTGATGAAAACTGCTGATAAAAATCCTTCCAGAGTTTCTAGTACCCATCTATTGTGACAGGAAGGTCAAAGAATGCCCAGTTATTATCTCTCAGGAGAGGTAAGACCGTGAGGTGTAGCTGTCAAAGTAGATAAGAATATACAAGTATAGGAGTTAAAAAATATATTTCCCCTGACCTCAAGGTAATAGGGAAGAAAAGAAAACGAGGTCACAGTGTATTTCCATATTAGTCACCATTTTTCTATCCAATCACAATCTTGAACAAATTTTAGGTATCAAACTATGATATAACTCAATGAACAGACAAAATGAAAGCAGGGTCACCAACAAATCCATCATTCAATGGATAATGAACAATTTTGAAAGTGATTGCAGTTAATTACTTTGAATCATAAAGCTACTATATAACAACAGACCTGGGGATAAAACCTCCAGTCTTCAAATTGTAAATGTGATACTGTTTCTACTCTATCACTCTGCCTGTTGTTTCATGTCACCATAAGGGTAACACAGGACTACAAAGACTTTTTAGTTAAGGTTCCTGTGCTGCTATTAACTCTCATTTTGGCAAAGACACTCCATTTGTAAGTTTCCTTTAAGGAGCAAACCGACTTGATATCCATGATCCCTTCAGCCTTAGAATTCTATGATTTGACAGCAGGGAGAAGATATTTGCTTGGGCCCCACACTGACCCTTTTTGCTTAGAAATCTACTTCTGGAGAGTCAAGCAGTACACGCATTGGTTTAACAGCACCAGTCTGTGGGTTTATAGGGGTACAGGTGTCAAAGTAAATGTTTTCCAGTCCATAACAGGATGAAAAGAACCACCAGCTGCAAGGTGATAAAGAGTGATAATCTCTGAGGATGTTAACCTATCATTTTAGTGACTCCCCAACTCTGCTCACTGCAACAGACATCACTGTAGTCCAGAGTAGTCGATGATGGGGAGATATTATTCTCATGCCTATGTGCCCTGGGATAGGAAGATTAGGCCAAAATATGAAGGAGGGTACTGGACCATAGATGAGAAAGGATCAGGAAGTTAGCAAACACGACTGGTAAAACTCAGATTCAAGACAGCAAAGACTAATAAAATCTATAGCTATATGAGAAAAGACTAGGTCAGTATGTGCTGAGTGATAATTCCTTAAATATCACATGACAAGAATTAGAGCTAATACATCAGAGGTGAGGAGGGGAAGGTAGTAGATAATGCACGTGCTACACAAAATTACATCTCTGCTGTTCAACTGCTTGCTATAGGAATAACCAATTATCCATGGGCAATAATGACTCTATTCACTGACCTTACCTGACAACCAGCATGTCAGGCAAAAGAGGAAAATAAACAGACATCATTACCTACCCAATGAAACAGAAAGAGACTTTCACATGTCTTGACCAAAATGATGTCATTAAATCTCTTTTATAATCAAAAAAAACCTAATCAATAATCTCATCATTCCCTCTGAAAAACTTAACAATTTGACTAACAATCATAATCAATTCTTCTACATTGAAGAGACTGCTATACATCAATTCTTAACCACAAAGGATGGGGGCCTTAAAAACAGGAGCTTACTTGTTTTGATCCATATACAATGATGCATTGATAACATAAAAACACACCAGTGAGAGGTTACAGTGTAGATAACCAAGACATTGTTTAAAATGCTAAAGGCTAGATTAAGATCTCTATTAAAAAGAAATCCATAAAAGCTATCAATGGAGAAAATAAAGTATCACAGAATCATGAATGTTTAATGAAGAGGCAGATAAGCCACTCTCACAGAATACAGTCAATTAAAATAACTAAATGATGCAAAAGAGCAGGGTTTGTTTCCAATTAATTACCAGCACCAGGAGATCCAAATGTCAGCAAGAGAACAAACTTAGACAGAAAGGATACGAGAATATCTGACTGCAATAGGGTTTATATGTAGTATTTGAATATTTCCAGATACCTAGCCAATTCTGGCTCTCCAAGAAGTTGTAATAAAAGTGCATAGCTTCCAATCTGAAATATGAGTCTTAAAGGCAACATTTAGCAGAATACATATTTTATACATGAGCCATGGACACTCAGGCTAAAAAACAGACTTACTGAAGATACCCCCAACTAGTTACTTAGCATAATAAAAATTAATAATAATAATTATTATTATTACTACTGCTGCAGCTTCACTTGGATAGCACTAACAATCTAAAAGATATTGTTTGAAGTGCTTTATATAAATATATATATACCTGTCAATTAATCTTCCCATTTACTCTATGAGGTAAGTACTATTATTGATCACATTTACAGATATGTAAATTAAAGTGCAGAGAAACTAGGTTATTTATCCAAAGTCACACACAGAGTGAGTGAGAGATCCAGGATTAGAACCCTAGGAAATCTGCTCCAGCATCTGCGCTCTTCAACACTGCCCAGCACCACTGCTACCATCCTGTGTTTATGTAGTGGAGCTCCACCTGTTCTGTTACTACGGCAACATGGATGGTGAGCTGTGCACTGAGATGGAAATAGTACTGATGTTGGGTTGAGTGACATGGGTGCCACCAACATCCTGTGTATCCTTGGGCATCTCACTCTACTTTTCCAGTTTTAGAGTCTTCATTTGTAAAAAATGTGTTCTGTGTTCAGTTCAGTTGCTCAGTCGTGTCTGACTCTTTGCGACCCCATGAATCGCATCACATCAGGGCTCCCTGTCCATCACCAACTCCTGGAGTTCACTCAAACTCACGTCCATCGAGTCAGTGATGCCATCCAGCCCTCTCATCCTCGGTCGTCCCCTTCTCCTCCTGCCCCCAATCCCTCCCAGCATCAGAGTCTTTTCCAGTGAGTCAACTCTTCGCATGAGGTGGCCAAAGNAAATAAGCAGGGTGACAACATACAGCCTTGACGTACTCCTTTTCCTATTTGGAACCAGTCTGTTGTTCTGTGTTAGATAATGCTAAATATTATCTCTTTACTGCTCAGCAATATACATGAATTTGTTTCTTCTCCTTTCATTATAATATGCCATAAGACATTTATTCCTCTTAGTTCCAACTCCTCCCCTCACTTTACATCGATATAGTCAGTACCTACTTGACATCTCCATTTATGTCTAACCAGTGTATTAAACATACCAGGTCCAAAATCACATTCCATCCTAGTTTCAAACTCTCTCCCAAACAGAATTCTCTTCTATCAGTTGTAAAGTCCAAAAACATTAGAACCATCCTTAATTCCTTTCCTTATCCACACCTTACGTTCAACCCTTCGGCAAACCCAAGGATGGGTCCTTCAAAATATATCCTGAATTCTTAAACTGACCACTCTCACAACATAACTAACCCCACCTGAGCCAGAGCTTGCGGGACTCTCTCACCTGGACTAGTGTTTCAATAACGTCTCACAGCTGGCCACCACCCGCAAAGCTCCTTCCCTTGCTTCACAGGACAGCAATCGGCCAGATTCTTTTTAACATTCAAGTTCCTCAGATCTCTCCTATACACTGAATCCTTCCCAACTCACATTCTTCCCACCAGGGCAATAAAAGTCAGGTGATCTGGCTCCTCCCCCTACCCTTTCTCTGGGAGGAGCGAACTTTCCGCCATTCTCCTCTGCTCATTCCACTGGCCACTCCATTCTCTCTGTGATTCTACAATCCACATCAAGCACAGATTCTTTTTCTACTTTTTATATCTACCTCTGTCTAGAACACTCTTTCCTCACATGACTGCATGATTGTGCTAATTTTTTTAAGGTTTCTGCTCTAATGTCATTTTACAAAGAAACCAGTGGAAAATATAGAACTTTCCCTTTGTGAAGAACTATCTCTTTACATTAATTCACTTTTATAGCATTTACTAAATACCCCCATCCCAGCAACCCCTCACTGTTACCTCCATGAGACAGGGAATTGTTTCCTGCTATGAACACACAGACTGTGATGGTATCTGACAAACAGCAGATTCTCAATACATACTTATTAAACAAACAAACAAACCAACCAGTAAGTGATTATTACTATGTCATATAACAATCATCTGACATTAAACGTCCTTGGCTGAGGGCAAGGATCAAGTCTTTTTATCCATATGCACCCAAAACTCAGCACTTACCTGAAAGATAATAATTGCTCAGTAATATTTGTCAAACAAGTGTGGGCCTTTTTCTCCTGAAACATATTAACTCCTTTCTATAACATGTTAAGGGGTTTCCATCATAGCTCACTTGGTAAAGAATCTGCCAGCAATGCAGGAGACCCGGGTTCGATTCCTGAGTGGGGAAGATCCTCTGGGGAAGGAAATGGCAACCACTCCAGTATTCTCACCCGGAGAATCCCATAGACAGAGGAACCTGGCAGGCTACAGTCCATGGGATTGCAAGAGTCAGACAGGACTTAGTGACTAAACCACCACCACCACATGACATGTTAATAACTAGTAGATTTAAAAGCCATGCCCATAAATCTGATAGACTGGTGAAAGTTTACCATTTTGTTCAAGACAGCACTGTTGACTCCCTCCCCCCAACACAAAAACCCTAACATATATCAAAGGCACTGCCATTAAGAAGGATATCATTTAAAAGATGAGAGAATATATGTTAACTGCCATTTGGCACCAAAAAATGTATATTAAAATTTATGCTTCATGATGTGAAGAAAAATAATAGTATATTTTCATGGAACGAAAAGCAAGCAAATTCCCCTTAGCTATCATTTATCATTCATGAGTTTATATTCATGGCATAAGGGCTTAGGGAAATCATTGCTCAGTACCCTGTTTCTTGCATAACAACGGTATTAAAAAAAACACACACACACAGACAAACTTGTCAACAGAAAATCTGCATCTGATTTGAGCTTGTTTCTTTGCTGGATATATGTCTTATTTGCTAGATTCTGGGAGTTTTTATTAGTACTAGTGGAAAAAGTAATCCTGGCCAATTATACCTTAAAATCGACACAAGACAATATAAAAGGCAATAATCAATCAAACCCATGTAAGCAATCATCATCTCTACAACCTTTGAATTAACAAAAAGAGCATCCATCAGGGAGCACTGGATACCAGTTAGCCTTTGTTTAAACCTGGGGCTTGTGCCAAAGAACCAAGTTTCTCATTTGTCCCAGCTAGAGATATTTAAGAAAATTCAGACAGTAGAAAAAAATCAATTCAGGGAAATTGCACCCTTGTAATAAAGGATGCATACATGCATATATGCTAAGTTGCTTCACTCATGTCTGACTCTCTGCGACCCTACGGACTGTAGCCTGCCAGGCTCCTATTGAACCCGCATTTCTTACGTGTCTTGTATGGGCAGGCAAGTTCTTTACCACTAATGCCACCTGGGAAGCCCTGTAATAATGGATAAGGGCCAGGAATAAAGAAGTAAAAAAACAAGGGAAAGGAAAATAGCCTCCCAGAAAGCTGACAAATGGGAAAATAAAAAAAATCCTTCAGTGAAAATTTACATCTAATACTTCAGTCTCCAACTGAGATGGAGTAATAGGAACTAGATATGATCTTCTACCTGAAACAACCAAAAAAACTGAATAAAATAGATGTAACAATAGTTTTTAATACAATGGATGTGAGACATCAAAGGACAGTGATCCCTGAGAGATGAGATACACATAGGGTTTCCCAGTCTTCTGCCCTAAAAGACAGTCCAGGCCATAGGGCCCTGAGAGGAAGCCTGGATGGACTCCAGCAGACTCCTTGAGTTGAGGAAATAGAGTTGGGGGTCTGCGGAGATCACAGAAGCTTACAGGAGCAGAGAGGACAGAGTTACAAAGAGAAAGAACTGCACAGGTCTGCAGAAGGTCTACCTCGAGTACTTAGGAGAAGACTCACAGTGCAGGCATGTGGGGAAAATACACGAGTGTGGGGCGGGGCAGGAATCACCCTGAAGGAGTAGAAGAAATAGCGTCTGGAACACACACAAGACCTGTTCCCAACAGTCAGACTGGAAATCCTCATAATTCATGGGATATTAAGTACAGAAGGGTTTTGCCTCAGTATTGGGACAAAATATTTACATACCTAACAACTGATCTTCAGAATGAATCTAAGTCAGATGGGCTGGAAAGAGTATGGTGCTTGGAGACACAGAGACTTAAATCTGAATATTAGCCACACCACTGCTAATTTTATGATCCAGGGCAAGTGATTTAAAACCCCTCGTGAGCATCATTACTTTATACTAATGACAACCTCAAACCTACCTATTTTAAGGATTTAGGAGGATTTGTCCCAACACTTAGCATGTCTGATAAAGAGCAGGATCTCAGAATTGGTTGTTCTCTCTTCCTTTTGCAATATCTATTGTAGCATTCCTTCTAAAATAAGAGGTTCGCCAACATAAATAAAATCTGGCATTTTCTCCCAGAATTTAAAGAGGCTTTTCTCTTAAAAGTCTTTAAAGTATTGGTCATCTTTGGATCGGTCTTGTTTTGTTTACATTTTATGGGCAGCCTCCCGCTGAGATAA
This sequence comes from Neotragus pygmaeus, assembly GCA_006410875.1. NCBI lineage: Eukaryota > Metazoa > Chordata > Mammalia > Artiodactyla > Bovidae > Neotragus > Neotragus pygmaeus. The sequence goes on from SJYV01018065.1 coordinate 412,511, forward strand.
GAGGCAAGTGGACTAGTCGGGAGCAGCTCTGTTCTCATAAACGCCAAAGTCACTGGGTTTATTCCCTGACTTGAAATGAACTGTTCCCTGGTGGCTCAGACAGTAAAAAATCTGCCCGCAATTCAGAAAACTTGGGTTCAATCCCTGGTCCAGGAAGATCCCCTGGAGTAAGAAATGGTTACCCACTCCAATATTCTTGCCTAGAGAATCCCATGGACAGAGGAGCCTGGTGGGCTACAGTCCCTGGGGTCACAGAGTCCAACAGGACTGAAGTGAGTTAGCATGTCATCTGCATAGGTTATAGAACATTATACTTATGCAGAAAAAGATACTTTTCAGTATTGAATTCAAATTTTTCTTCCACATTGTCAAACAACTATTTACGTAGAAAATGAGAAGTAGCCATTATTATGAATGACTTACAAAAGTAGTCATGATAGTCCTTTCTTAAAGTCAAATAAATTCACTGGGAAGTTATTTTTAAAAAAAGCAACAACAGAGAGCTCCAGCTTCCAGTGCAAACTTCCTCTTTTATCACTAACTTTCACAATAAGGAAACTGCTGATTGAAATAAACTCTGATTTTTCACTGATTTAAAGTCTACATAAGACTTCATCTCATCAAGACAAATTAAGATTGCCAAATATTACTAAAACCAAAAATATCTATGGGCTGTTTTATGTTTAGCTCAGTATTTCACAATTAATAATTTCTGATTCAATAATATACAGATGAATCAGTGATTTGTGAAAATTCTTTGTGGCTTTGCAGTATGGCTTCAGTTTAGTTCAGTTCAGTTCAGCCACTCAGTAGTGTCCGACTCCTTGCGACCCCATGAATAGCAGCACACCAGGCCTCCCTGTCCATCATCAACGCCCAGAGTCTACTCAAACTCATGTCCATTGAGTCGGTGATGCCATCCACCATCTCATCCTCTTTTGATCCCTTCTCCTCCTGCCCCAGGTATTAATTCTAAGAGTAAAATACAGCCATTGCTCAATTTTTTTTTTTAAGGCAGTATTAGGTACACATATTAGTGCTATATAATACTACATACAATATTAACCTCACACTAATGTCAACTGGTAGTACGATAAAAAAAATAAGGTTTAAGGTTTAGGGAGTTGTGGCAATGGAATAGCAAAATGAGGGTGGACAGGGATTGTAATGAAAAGTTTCAGGAATGTGTTGGGAGTTCTTCAAGGCTTTGGGGGTAGAAGGTTAAAAATCTCTCAGAGAGGATGTGGTACAACATTTCAGCAGCAGGATTTATTCATACGATGGAGAGAAAATTTAGTGGCACCAGAATACAAAACACCTTGAAGTTTCTGCATACACATTAGTTATACTTTTCAGGTAGGGAAGTATCAATGATACTAAATTACAGATTTTTTTCAAATGACCTCTTTTATTGAGGAAAAAAGGAGCCAGGAAGAGTGAAGGAGGAGTTAGGAGATGAATAAGTAGGCTCAACACCTTCTGGTGTTAAGTTCTGAAATAAGAGATCTAAAAATGATCACAATCATTTTCAGAGAAGCCATTAATAGGTCAGAAAAAGATCAGAGAAAAGTATGGTATTTTGCAACAATAAAAAGTTTAATTTGTACCTGGCTGCAAATATTTTTTCGATAAAAATTTGAGACTATGAAGGAAAGAACCTCTAGAGTTGTTCAAATGATACTGTATTTATTATGCAAAATGATTTGATAGCATTATGAAAAATATTAAGGCATTTTTCAAAAAGGCAAAAAAAGAAAATGCTTATATCTTCCCAAGGTTATTCCAATTTATTTTTCATAAGACTTACTTTTAAGTAAAACCTTAAAAAGGTCAATCTAGATAGCACCCTATTTATCTTTATGTATATATACAGAAGGAAATGGCAACCCACTCCAGTATCCTTGCCTGGAGAATCCCATGGATGGAGAAGCTTGGTAGGCTACAGTCCACGGTGGTCGCAGAGTCGGACACGACTGAGCTACTTCACTTTCATATATACAGACTTTTAATTTTATTCAAGTATAATTGATCTACAATGTTAATTTCTGCTTTATAGCAAAGTGATTCAGTTACACACATATATGAGACAGGTAATTTTTTATAAATAAGTACATGCTCAGTCACTAAGTCATGTCTGACTCTTTGTGACCCCATGGACTGTAGCTCTCCTGGCTCCTCTGTTCATGGAATTTTCCAGGCAAGACTATATGTATATGCTAAGTCACTTCAGTTGTGTCTGACTCCTTGCAACCTGATGGACTGTAGCCCACCAGGCTATTCTGTCCATGGGATTCTCCAGGCAAGAATACTGAAATGGGATGCCATCCCTCCTCCAGGGGATCTTCCAAACTCAGGGATCAAACTCACATTTCCTATGTCTCCTGCATTTTCAAGTGGGTTCTTTACCACTAGCACTGCCTGGGAAACCACTTAGGAGGGTAGGGTGTGTGTGTGTGTGTACATAATACATATTTTTAAGCTATCTTTTAACATCCAGATTTCAACACTCCTCTTATGCATTCGGTAGAATTTTAAACTTTCAACATTCTTTCCTATTTCCCCCTTTTTCCTCCTTTTGGGGCATATATGGTTATTACAGATTCCCGTGCTAGATTTCTTTGAAACCAATTACAAAGTTACGTTATTTCTGTGCTGGATCATCAGGCCTGTGTTGGGTCAGAGTTGTTTCCAAACATCAATCTGCCATCTGTATCTCGACTTTCTGTCATGATGCCCTTCACCCAGGCCCAGACTATTACATAAGAAGTTTTGCTGTTTCCCATTCACCCACCAGCAATAATGGCTACAGCGTCCTCACAGCAGCCACTGGACTTGAACACCTACTCCCTCCCACCACTCCCGTTTAATATGTCCATTTAGTGATTTCACACTTTTCTCCAATATTATTAAGCTCTTCGTTCTTCTCCTCACTCTCATGTTACAGTTTTACAAACTGAAGCTCAATGAAATTTGCATAATTTATACCACATATAAGGCTCATCTGTTTTAGAATCACTTAACAGAACACCCACATGTGATTCCAATTTCTTGCTCTGGTTTCCATATCACCAAACTGACAGTTTAAAGGCCAAGAGAAAAGCCAGTTAAATACCATAGTCTCCCCCACCCAGAGTTTATTCATCTCAATTATTATTATTTCAAAGGACTCATATATAAAGAGATTCAACTCTCTTAACTATTCAAAACCTGGAGCTAATAAAAGCACTCATTCTTACTGGCCAGCTATCATTCTGGAGAGGAAATAGCAGTCCACAAACCTTACTAATTATAGTACAATATTTGGCCACATGCAAGACCCCAGGGTGCTATTTATATTCTACTCCTCAGATCAAGTTCAAGGGTTTGAAGTTCAAGGAAAGGACAAGCAAGGTGGCACACTCAGACCTCACTGCTACAGACCAGACAACAAAGCAAGTAAGCACACCCTTGTTCACCTCATGACTTGACCCATGTGGTTATCTTTAAAGGGGTTTTTCTGTAAGGGAAAAAAATTATTCCATTCATTCCCTCCCTACTCCAATTTCTGTTTTTCAAAAGTTTAAGAAGTAACTCTGCCCTCTCTCATGAGAAAGCCCCAATAACTAGTACAACCCAAGGGGGCATCCAGCTTAATTGCAAAGTGACACAGACATCGTAACAATCACCAAAATAGGCTCTTTCCAAACACTTGACAATTCTCAACTTATGCTATAAAATAGGAGGATTTGTTTCCATGGCTTATTTAGAATTTCACTTGCTTTCTCGCCCAATGCTATGCATGCAATAACTAGATCTTGCAAAACCAGTTATGTCTGTCAGAACCTGGAGGAGAGAGGTCCCAGGGAAAGGAAATGTAAGCTATATCATCATCACCAGACCATGAGTCAATCCCTCAGGCTGGAATCTGACCCAAACACCTGGGGAAAAGAAGAGTAATGATTGATGAATCGCAAATGAAGAGGAGAGTTGGTCAGGGAAGAGGAGGCAATGGTGGCTAGAAAGGCCAACAACAGCCGTGTAGGAGCTCAGCCTGGAGGCTTCTCCAGATCCCCCTGTGTGTGAGGTCTCAAGGCCTCTTAGGAAGCACTCCTCCAAGGGGACCAATGAACAAATTAAAGCATTCAGGACGGGGACGTTCAGAACTACCTCCACTTCTGGGCCGGGTAGCAAAATAATGACTCCTGCATCCTGTTTGGGACTACAAAACCTTTAATTCCTCAGATAACAGTTATTTAATATCACTTTTCAATTTCAAACTAACGAACTCTATCATTACTCACCTTGATAAATCTCCATTTGTCTCTACCACAACTGACCCCAATTTCCAGGGAACACAATCTTCATTCTCCAAGTAATCCCAGCATAAAATCCCCGATCAGAAACCACACAGAAGTCAGGACTGTATTAACTGTTAACTTAGAAAGAGAACCTGGATGTTCTTTTCTAAACTAGCCTCTGAACTTGAGAATTACTGAACAATGACAACACATCTACAAAATAAAGAAATGAAAATGATTTATTTACCATTTCTTACCATTTATTTACTATTTCTTACAGAGAAAAAAGATTTTTCATGTAACATCAGATTTACCTGTCTCTACTCTCAAAGCAAGTCTAAATCAGTCACTGCATTTTGAATTCACTTACATTTATTTAGAACTTTCCTTCTAAATATATTAAGGTTGATTTTTGAATAACAATAAAATAGGGCATATTTTCAGAGCCCTTGTACTTATTCCAAAAGAGATTAAAGTAATTTAAGCAATAGACACACACACACACATAAATATAATGGGAATTTAAAATTTAATAAATTTATATTTTTAAAAATAAATAAAATTTAACTTAATACAAAAATAAAATGTAAATTAAATATGAAGCAAAGGAAAATAAAGGCAAGAAAGCAACATAAAGCCAGGAGTAGGCCTGGGATCAAAAATGTATCCCATGCATTTCCATACACTGCAAGATACAACAGATGGAACTGAACACCATGCCAGGCTCAATACAAAAGATGGAGCTGGTGCTAAGCTCTTCCTAAAGGAAGGCAAAGAGAGAAATGGAATCACTGACAAGAATCTCTGGATCCAGGAGAGAAAAACGAAGAGACTGCAAAGGATAAGTATAGAGAGATCTGATACTAAGATTAGAGAGAAGTCTTTTCTAACTCTCCTGAGTCAAACTGCTCTCTGCTAGCTCTGGCTGGGGCGAGGAAGGGGCAGGTGGGAAAGGAACGAGGCAGGTGAGGGCAGAGAGCTCCCAGCCCTTCGATGCTGCTGCTTCAAGAGCAGCTCTGGGTGTTTTTACATAATTGGGCTTTGTGCAAGAAGTGATTGGGGGGAGGGAGAAGTTAGGTGGCTCTTCTTTAAATAATGCAGTTATAACCGCTGATACAGTCAGGTCCACAAGATGAGCCACTGGGGAACAGGAGAACAAATGAGGATTTCTGTGTGTGTGTATGCTATATATGTATATATAATATATAATTTTTTTACCTTAANAAAAAAAAAGACTCAGTGAATATCCACTCCTCCTGTGAAATTTACTTTGTGTAAAGCAAAGTAAGTTTCAAAGAGGAAAAGAACATAAGGGAATCATGGAAGTGGGAAAATGCATTATAAACATTCATAAAACTTTCTGAAGGGGCAGTTCTATCTCCAATAAAAGCAAGGCTAATTTTTCAAATCTTATATTTTATACCAAAGTAAAGGCAGTTGTCAATACGTGAATGAATATTCAGCTCCTTAAACAGCACCTCTTTATGAATATATTGTCAGGATCATTAAGATGTGCTAATATACCTTTATTGCTGCTCTATCCCCAGCACCAAAAACGGTGATAGCTCGAGCTGACATTCAACAATTCTATTTGAAAACGTGTGCATAAACAGAAGTATACATCCTGTGAGTTTTACTGTGTCCTCCCTGATGGGACCACAGTGCTCATCATCTTGACCTCATGCATATANCGGTGATAGCTCGAGCTGACATTCAACAATTCTATTTGAAAACGTGTGCATAAACAGAAGTATACATCCTGTGAGTTTTACTGTGTCCTCCCTGATGGGACCACAGTGCTCATCATCTTGACCTCATGCATATACTCAGGTGCAGCTGGACATTTCCACACAGATGCTCTCCCCTCCTCCCTCCCCACCAAGGATAGAGAAGTTATAAGCAGAAAACTCAGTAATATTGAGAGTCCACCTCAAAGTCACAAAGTATGAAAAATTCCCCAGTTTAAAATAGATCACCATTAAGCAAAAACATCTACAATACCTTCCACTCTGACCAAACTGGAAAAGACTCTCCTGAAACTGAAAGCTATGGTTCTAGAAAGGCCCCGAGCAGACTTAGTCTGCATTACTACCTGCCAGCCTTTCTCCACAACCTCCTATCCCCCTTCACTCCTGCTGCATGATACAATCATAAAAATGAAAAGCATTTTTAGCAATGGGATGCTTAAGATCTCTTCACGTCTTATCTTCTACTCGCTCATTTTATCTCACTTGCACCCTCCCAAAGATGAATAGACAATGAATACAGACTCTGCTCATGTTCTACAATTGTGCCAGGGTAGGATTGGGAGACTTACATTACCATGTGAGCATACCTTGATTTGGTTGTTTTGGCCACGCCACATGGCTTGCGGGATCTTAGTTCCCTGACCAAGGATCAAACCTGGGTCCCGGCAGTGAAAGTGCTGAATCCTAACCACTGGACTGCCATGGAATTCCCATTGTAAGCAGAAAAGAGGCTTATTGAGAAGGACATGGGTGGGCATCCAAACTCTTGTTCTTTCCTGTTTTTTTTTCCAAAGAGGAAGGGGCTGTCTTTGACAGTTCCCCTTACTGTGAATCCTCCCTTGTGAAGAGAAGGTGTAGCCATGAGAACAGGCCCTATCATTCACATGTGAGATCTGATTCAGTAGTGAACTGTGTCAGGAAAGACCCAGGCCCAGGACACCCTCGGGGCCGGCACAGGTGATGGCAGAGGTATGAGGGCAGGAGTCACCTGGGTGGCAGCTTCACGGGTCACGGCAGAGGTGGTGGGGTTCGGAGGCTGGCGGCAATGGCAGCCCACTTGTCAGGCTAGTCCCGTGGGGCGGTTCTAGGAAATGTTCATGAAAATGTAGCCTGGGGCGTGTTTCTGCATCTTTTCAGAGAGTCTGTAAGCCAGCTAATATCCCATAACAAATCCCATTTAAACCAGCTGGGGCAGATTCTATTATCTGCATCAGAGAACTCTAGCAGATGCAGAACTCTGTGCAAATGAAAGGTTTTGAAGCTACAAAATATCCCGGTAAGTGGAGCAATAATTTCATAAGCCAGTTCCACACCACTTACCACAGCTCCATAGACATGAGAGGTTGTAAGGACACTAAGCCAGTCTCTCTTTTGCTTATGGTTCTTTCAATCCAAAAAAGTATACAGCTTTCTCTCTTGGTGAGAAAACAGGTGTTTTGTCTTGTTAGACAGCTCCTATTATGATGGGGGACTGTCAATTACAAGAAGGCAGCCTGTATGGGCTGAATTGTCACAAAGTAGAGCTTCGGGCCAAAGATCAAAAAAAAAAAGAAAATAAAATTAAAAGGTCCATGGTACTCCCACATGATAAAACTTGAGGTGTCCAGCTTCTGTTCAAGGACAGAACAAACATAAACAGTGGCCATTCACATTTGACACTGAACCCAAATGGACCAAAAGGTCAACTCTGGTTGTTTCCAGACGGTAAGTTCATGGGCGATTTCACACCCTTTTCTTTTTATCTCTCTTTTAAAAAATGCTACACAATGAATACTGTTACATTTATAATCAGGAAAACTAATCATATTAGTTAAGAAATAATCCTATTCCTAGAATCGAACTGGAAAGTACCATGACTCCAAGTAAACAAAACACACTGGCAGTTCAATGTCAAGGGCCTGCCGAGGAAGGCCACGGTGACAGTGCATCCGACTCGCTGAAGGGCTGGCCAGAGCAATGCCAGGCATCCTAAGAGGGGTAGGGGGCAGGAGCGTGGGTATGAGTTAGCTGGAGAGGTGTTCCCAGAGGAGGTTCAACTTCAGCTAAGTTGTAAAGAATGGAAAGTATACTGAGCAAAAAAAATAAGTCTCGTACACGCTCATGGAGTGATAACTGGAGGCTAAAAAAGACAGAAAGAAAGAAAAAATGTGTAAATGACATGGTAAAGCACTGGGCCTGATGCCTGCTGCAAAGAGGCATTCATTTCTTGCAGGAAACAGGCAGGGACCAGTTTCCTGCCAGCCCTCCTAGAGCTGATAGCTTTGCCTGGCCTCTAGCACCTACATGGAAGTGTAAACTCCCCAGAGCAGCAGAGAGGTACAAAACATGCCTTCAAAGGCCGCCCTTTGAAATTCCCAGGAACTCTGACATCTTTGTCATGGGACTGCCACGGAGAGCCACAGCAGACACCTATCAGATGAAGTCTGGCTGTCTGCTGGCAGAAACAGCTTCTTCATTTACATTTTTTGTGGAAGATAACTGAATGACTTTACAGGGTGACCACATTCCATCTCAGCCTATTACTCACTGTGCTTAGAGTATTCATCTCAAAGCAGGTATGTAATTATATAGAGAGTCAAGAAAATTATGCATGGCCACACAACAGGGAAAGGGAAAATGGATTGAAGGAAAATATAATAAACTCCAGATCGCTTTGTTCCTGCATAGTAAGTGGTTCCTATTTGTTTCATTGCTACTGGGAGTGCTACTAAGAAGACCAGGCTGTTGTGTTCATAACCTAGCATTACCAGTTAGCAACAGATGTGTAACTTCTCTCCAAACAAGCCCTCGAGGTCAACTATAAAATAGAAAGAATGTCTTATATCCCTCATCAGTTCACTGAAATGATCAAATGATTCTAAAGGATCCTATAATGGCTCTGAAGGTTCTATTTTTCTAGACTGTTTGGGGTCAGAAGAGGTAAATTAATACAGTGATTTAGAGCACTGGCTTTGGGTGTGAATTCCAGCTCCATCCCTCTGGGTACGTGAATGTGGACAAGTTGTTAACCTCTCTCTAAGGCTCAGTTTCCTCATATGTAAGACAGAGATAATAATATCTATCCCATAGGCTTAATATGAAATTAAAAAAAAATAATACACATAAAGTGTTTAGCACAGTTCCAGACACATTACAAATACAAATTATTATAAATAATGATAACTTCTGTCTTGAGCAAGGATCAGCCTATTATGTAACCTAAAGAAAAGCATGCCATCCCATATTGAAACTTTCAGGAATCTCCCCAATGGCTGGAGGGAGTCTCACCTTTCTAGAGACAGAGGTGGTATCCTATTCATTTCTACATCCCTGGGCATCTCCCACAGGGCCCTGCACTTAGGGGGTGTCCACACTTGTGTTCAATTAATGGTGCCAAATCTTTCTTGTGGATTCAGTGACTCTGATAGGAAGTAGGATCTCTGTCTCCCTGGATTACCCACAAGTGGTTCACCAGGGAATCACTTCTTTTAAGGAGGTACCATGAAAGGACCCAATTGAAACAGTTCAAAACAACAAAAAAGAGCAATATTAATGAATGATCTCATTAGGATGATTTCCCAACTTTCATCTCATCCTTTCTTGTTAACAAAATGAGCCTCCTTCAGAGTAGTAATAAATGTGCCTGCCACTTAAAACGCACTGTAAGAGCCTTGAATTAACACTGACTGGCTATTCTGAGCACCCAAATGATTACCTGTTGCCTGACAGGAGTACTGCCAGACAGTGGAGAAAACAATAAACAATAACCTTAGGTCACTGGGTGGATGCAGGCTCAATGCTTTTCTTCTGAGAAGAATGAGTTAACTTTGGCCCTGTAGGCTAAACACACTTATAACTCTCACACCTTTGCTCTTCTCATTTGGCAGTCCTATGATCGGCTATTAACGACAGTCACAATTCTTGCTTTCAAGGGACTCTCAGCCCAATGAGGGAAGCAGCATGGGGTCACTGATAAAAGGTAAGGCTCAACAGTAAGAATAACTTCTTTAGAATCTCAATTCCACCTCTTGTTGGAAGAGTTAGAGAAAAGGGCTTAAGTTCTCCAATTCTCAGTTTGCTTATTTATTTATAATAGGGAGGAAAGAAGACCTACCACTCTCCTAAGAAGAGAAGAGAGAGCTACCTATCTCTCCTTTCATCTCATGAAGACACAGCAAGAAAAGCCCTCCCAAGATCCCTACCATGCCGGCACCTGGATCTCAGACTAACTGGCCTCCAGAGCTGATAGAAATAAATGCTTGTCGCTTAAGCCATCCAGTCTACAGTCATTTGTTACAGCAGTCCAGACCAACTAAGACATGACTGTTGTTGGCAGTCGTGGTGGTGGAAGAGAAGGACCTGCCAAGATAGACACGGTTGGGGTCACAGCACAGATAAGAGCACCCAATTCACTGGGAAGATACAAAAAAGACTTCCTGGAAAAGGAAGGTATCACCGATTCAATGGACATGAACTTGGGAAAACTCCGGGAGATGGTGAGGGACAGGGAGGCCTGGTGTGCTGCAGTCTATGGGGTCACAAAGAGTCAGGCGCGACTTGGCAACTGAACAACAAAAAAAGTAGTAGTCAGACAGACAGAGAAGAGGGAACAGGAAAGCTGTCAAACCAAAGATGGCATTTGCCCGCAGGTTCATTTTACTTTGAAAGTCGGAAGAAGATGTAGCTGGATGGTCCACACTTGGGTCAATTTTTCTTTGAACAGCAGCCTCTGCTCATCTTAGGCAGAAAAGTGCTTAGAGTGAAGCCCTGGACAAGATGCTTCATTCTAAGAATTTCTTGCTACCAAATCAGTGTTTTGGGTTATATGACAGACAGAAAGACAATTTGTTCTACAAAGCTATTCTGCTTTCTAAAATAATAGTGTGGGTGATAATATGATTTTACTACAGCCCACAATAGGACTCTCCTCCCCAAAATCTGACATTTTTATTCATGTCTGACACGGGCATCTTACACCATCTTTTTTTTTTTTTTCCCCTCCTCTTCTTAACCATTATTACTTAGTTCTCCTTCATTTTATCTTCCTACCAACTAACAGTTTTAAGTATTTTTGGATGAGGAACTACTACCTTTTGTATCAATATTTTCCACAACCCCTGCCTGGCAGAAAGTACTACACATGTGAGAAGGATCAATAAGTGCTAACTAAAAGAATTTTTTTAGCATCTTTATTAAGGATAGTTTGAAATTTCAATGACTCTACCAGATTTAAGTTATAAATCTTTACGGCTCCACCACCTGAAGATAAGAACGCTTTTTTAAATTATAGCTCTATTACTTCTCTAACTGGAATGAACTCAAGAATGATTCTGTTTCAATAGGAATGCTATACAAACTGACAGAGTGTTACATTCTCAGAGCAGTCTCCAATCTTCTCAAAGGAATGCAAGTATAATCCTCTTTTATATTTTCTAACCTTTGAATTTATTATTATTCACAATTACCTGCCACATACTTACCTTCTTACTTGCATGTCCTTACCCTTAGCATAGAAAACTAAAAGTACACTAGCTTTAGAAAAATGTACCAGGAGCAATATTCAACAGTTTGAAATAAAGCTGGAAGGAAACTGCCATCTGAGCCTTGTCAAAGAAAGAGGAGCCTTATTTGACATTTTCAGTTAAAAAGATTAGACTGATGAAACCCCAAATTACTCCTCTTTTTATATGTTTAAGATTTTAGTGGAATTTTCTTGACTCTTTTAAATTCACATGAAATACATACCCTTTCATCCTGCTGAACTCACTTTTCTAAAACCTGTTGGGAAAATTCATCCCTGAGTCATAACCTGCTAAATGACATAGAGACTGGGAACCCACAATACCTTCAGGTCTTTTTCTCAACAGCTCTAACCAAGGAGCTCCCATTTCCAGTTGGAAAGCTCTAATAAACCTCAACAGTTCAATGAACTCAGAAAGTACAAAGTGCTCACAGATTTACTATCTCTTTAGAAATTCTCCTGTGTTACAAAAGAAAGAAGAAAAAAAGAATCTATCCATGACCAGATTATCAGCTTGCAAAATAAAATAACAGGCAGGCAGTCAACAATTTGCATATCGCTGAATCTCTACTGAACACGCCCGCAACCAAATACAGATGCTAGGCCCTTGTGATCCAGGTTCACTTATCAGAAACCTCAGCATCAGACATATCATGTGAGTCAGTATGTTTCCATACTTCGCCAACTTAGATTAAATATCAAGTATTACTAACCTTCCCAAACAGATGTGGATCAATGTTAATATCTCTGCACCAACGTGTATGAATATCATATCAACAATTTAGATTAGGTTTTACTGTCAAATAAGTAGATGGAGATTTTACAGGGATTTGGGGATGACAGGTAAATGATACACTAGTAATACTCCTGTATCAAGGAGCTCATCCTCAGGTAAAGATGACAATAGTTATTTATCCCTGAGTCAGTTAAAAGCCATTACCCATCAGCTCCAAGTTCACCCGTCTCTGTTCTGTTCTGGGGTGCTAGGTTCAGCAAACCCCATTTCTGCTTCGCCAGATGCTGGCTCCTCTGCCTGCCACAGGGACGTCCTGGGAGACTAGAAGACTGGGGAGGGAGAAGGGACACACTTCTTTTGGGGGGTGGCTGTTCCCATGTGACCTCCTGTCTGTTGGCAGTTCCTGTGATTATCATCCAGGCAACACTTCTTCCCCTGGGCAATGGCCAGTCCCTCCAGCAGCACTGGGATCCAGTTGGCTAGATTCCACACGCTGGCAGAGCAAGCCACAGCCAGAGATCTCAGCAGAAACTAGCTCCATGCTGGATCCCAGCCACAGGGACTCTCAAGCCAGGGCACCGCCCTCACCTCAGGTCGATTTCAGTTCTGTTGTTGTTGCCGTTCAGTCGCTCAGTTGTGTCTGACTCTTTGCGACCCCATGGACTGTAGCACGCCAGGCTTCTCTGTCCCTCACCATCTCCCGGAGTTCGCCAAGTTCATGTCCAGGGAATCAGTGATGCCAGCCAACCATCTCATCCTTTGTTGCCCTCTTCTCCTTCTGCTTTCAGTCTTTCCCAGCTTCAAGGTCTCTTCCAATGAATGGGCTGTAGGGCCCTACAATTCTGTAGGGTCCCCCTTCAAGCTTCTAAGTTTCACTAACCTAACCTTTTCTTGCCACCAGCCCCCCACCCCACCCAGCAGTTTCTCAGGTAACACGGTCACACAAATTAACAATCCTTTATATTAAAGCATCTCTGTTCAGGTAATTAGTGTGGTTACTGTAGTTGATTGGACTCCTGCTGACATGCAACCCCAGACATGCTATAATAAATCTGGAAATGCAGATTACAAAACAGAATATTATAATAGTGGGGTCAGGGAAATATTCTGAAGAGCTAATTGTTGAACTAGAACCTTACAAGACAAGAAGGAATTCACCCAGTAGAAAATGAGGGAAAGGGACATTCTGATAGAACAGAAGCAACCACAGAGCAAAGGTAGAGCCCTGCTCACAGAATTTTTGCAGGAGAGGGGAAGGAGGCAAAGGTGGAGAGAGACCTTTTGCTTGTGCTCAGAAATGTTTGCTGGAGACAACAGAGAACTGCTGGAGACTCACATGCAGTTCCTCGCTCTGTTCGGCACAGCGCTGATGGTCGTGTAGGGGGCAGCTTGCAGGGGAGGGCAGCACAGAAGAGCACTCAGAGATCAGTTAGACAGCTTAATGCTAAGACAGTCTCTCCTCTAAAAATGTATATAATTTAGCAGGAAATTCAGACACAGCTCATTCAATACTATAATTAAATATAACTAGATCCCAAATATTGAGCCATACTCATTGGCAACAAACAGTGGAATTTTAGTCCACTTCAAAAAGTGGTGTGACAACTTCAATTTCTGAACTAAAGATTTTCATTAAAAAGTACTTCCACATAGATCCAACCCCCCTCCCACATACACACAAAACCATGATGAAACTTGTGATTATGCAAATATTAGTGGGGCTAAACTTTGCCTTAATTAAGGAAGGAAGAGAGGGAGGGAAGGAGAATAGTTCCCTAGAAAAACAAACACATGGTGTAATAGGAATAAATTCTTCCAGTCCAAAAGAAATACCCAAATAAACGCAGTGACTACTGATCTCTTAACTGGATTTTCTTTGTACTCTTGTAGCACTTACAATTTTAATACAATTATCATTGGCTTGTTTCCTTGCATTATCTTTTATTTTATATTCTCTCAAACAGTAACCCAATCCAGTATTCTTGCCTGGAAAATCCCATGGACCAAGGAGCCTGGTAGGCTACAGGCCATGGAGTTACAAAGAATCGGATACGACTAAGCAACTTCACTTTCACTTTCAAGTTAGATCATAAAGTTACTTTGTCAAGAGAAAGAATCACATGTGATATTTTTGCTATATTCTCCTAGAGTCTTTCACAGTGAATAAAAATTCCTAAAGTATTTTTTGTTGATATGTATGCTAAAAATATTTTCAGATATAAGTTTAAATAACTCTTTAACAAGTGGAATGTGAAATTATTTTTTTAGAATAATTCTCAGTAGTTTGAATAGTGTGATTTATGTACTTTTGCATTCCTAGGAAACAAGCATAACTTTTTGCTCATAGTAGGCATGCAATATTTGCTGATTTGAGATGTCTGAGAGTCAAGGGTCATTAAAATATTTTGAAATCTAATTCTTCATTAGTTCAGGATCTGGACAACCAGAGTTAACAACAACAAACTAGATTTGGCAAAAGTAGTTAAAATTTTTGGAGCTCATTTTCATATTAAATAGGTTATTTAAAAGAAAAAAACAGATGAGTAAAGCTTAGGACACATTGGCACACTCCCACAGATTATTTGATGATCAAAGACATCTGGCTTCTTTGATTATTTATGGAATTCCACCCTAAGTATCACTTGATAATTCCAAAATATGTTTTGCAATATTTGGACACTCTCCGGGCAGCTGGTTTAATTCACATTTCCCCCAACACTCACCTTATTTGGAAGCTTATTATTTCTTTAAGGCTACAACTAAGTCCTAAATTCTAGGCAAAGTGTGTTCAGGGTTTTATGAAACAAAATGAAATTTTTTAAAATTTCGTTTTTAATTTAAAACTGAAATTAAGCTTTGAGCCACTCAGTTTGTCATTAAGTCTCATTTTTCTGTGTATGATGTAGAGAAGAACTAACCTTTACATAGAATTTCATTTTTTCAGGAAAAAATACTACATTTAATCAAGATATGATTAAATACACTAGTTCTTAAAGACTGACAAGTACAAGTATTATTTTCAATAGCATACAACAAAACAGTATAGGTAGGAGATTCTTTCCTCCAAGAGATCTGTTAAACATAAATGTCAAGGTGATTATGGTAAGTAGAATAGTTAGACATGCTTAATTTTATTCAATGTGATGCCAAATGAGAAAACGGCAGAAAAAAGTCAATACGACTAGGAGAGAGCAATTAAATGCCAACCAATATTCAACAGATGAGGTTAATGTCTGTCAGTAGTCAGAAGTTAGAAATTCAAAAACAGTACACTTTTCTGACCAAAGTAACCTTTGGAATAAATCTTTTCCTCATCCCCAACATGAATGATTACAGAGTAAATTAAATTATACAAAAAGGAAAATGCTACAAGTTAGCCAAATATCCTACTAGCCAAATAAAAAATGCAACATATTTGGGTTCCCTATGAACATTAAGAACAAAAATGCAATGGTATTCACATCTACACAGTGGGAAAAATAAACCACATAAAAGGAAACCAAATTAAAGCATGCTTTATTTTTTACTTCTTATAGTATAAAAATATTTTAGAAGTTCCCTGGCAGTCTAGTAGTTAGGACTCCACACTTCCATTGCTAGGGACCCAGGTTCAATCCCTGGTTGGGAAACTAAGATCCCACAGGTTGTAGGGTACAGTCAAAAGGAAAAAAAAAAAAAAAGTTTTAATGTTTGTAGAAGACAGCAAGTCTTTTTGAAAATAAGTGTGTACAAAACAGAAAATTATAAATTTTAAAGTACATGGTAGTGCCATGTACTTAAGAATGATGGAATAAGTATTTTGAAAAAGTCTTTCACTAATAAATCATTTATCAGCATTCTATAATGAGTTGCAGTACCATGTATTATGAAACCTTATTTTAAACCATGGTATATAACAGACGGCCTTGGAAACAGCACTGATCATTGATAGATATAGATATAGATATAGATTTCTGTATATGTTGTTGTCGTTCTTGTTCAGTCCCTAAGTGATGTCTGACTCTTTGCAATGCTGTGGACTGCAGCATATCAGGCTTCTCTGTTCTCCACTATCTCCCAGAGCTTGCTCAAATTCATGTTCACTGAGTTAGCTGTGCTATATAAATATTTTTTAACGTGCAGGTATTTGTCTAAAATATTATGGCAACATTTTATGCTGAATGTTGATAGTAGAAAGCATGAAGTAATATTTATAATTTTCTGCAAAGTTTTCTCAAATTCTTATAAAACACTATTCATTTTAATACTCCGGGGAAGTAAACACTATAATCAGTAAACTTAAAGGGTAAAGGGTAGCAAAGAAATGTCAAAGCAGTCCCAGAAGAAAAATAAACATCAATTATGCTGTGGTAGGTACTCATGACAATTACAAGGCAAAGTGAGTAAAATTCTGACTATTTATTCATAGATACTACACTTTATTGATAAGGCTGGCAAAAATACAAAACTGTTCTCTACTAAATGGGTGTTGGCAGATGGGTTAATTGAAAATATATAAACTTATCAAATTTTTTTTAGAATTTTAGGGTTATCAGTGTATGAAAATAATTTGTCTCCTTTTTTTAAATTAAGAGATGCTTAATTAATTGACACCCAAGTTAGAACTTTCCTTAAACAAAAAGTGCCTTTTATTTCACATTCTAGCCCACTTCTCTCAATATATTCTGCCCTCAGCTATGACTCACACCACTTGTTCAGTCACTCAGCCGTGTCTAACTCTTTTCCCACCCCATGAACTGTAGCCCATCAGGCTCCTCTATTCATGGAATTTCCCAGCAAGGATACTACCATGGGTTGCCATTTCCTTCTTCAGGGGATCTTCCCTACTGAGGAATTGATCCCTTGTCTTCCTCATTGGCAGGCAGGTTCTTCACTGCTGAACCACAAGGGAAGCCCATCTAATACCACTAGAGATGCCCTATTTCCTTACATGAAGCAGAAATAGCCTATAATCGCCCAGAAAAATACTCTTTCCTATTATTAACTCTCCAACACTTTGATTACTATGAGTAAAGTACTACGAGTAACAGTTTCATTATTTTGTGAGAAACTTAACAGCCGCAAGTAGGGCACAGAACAACATAGTGATTTCAGGATAGCATATCTGACTAGACTGGATTGATGGGTATTATGAAAGGAAAGTGATTTATTGTGAGTTTGTCAGACTATAAGGGAGAAAAATGCTGTAACAAAGCTCCAACCTTCTTCCCCAAAGACAATAGGGTCAAAGAGAACAGATACTCTGATGTCACTCTATAGGATGTCTACAGAAGCCGGCTGGGGAGACACGCAGAGCTCTGTCTACAGGTGGTCTGGGTGAGGAAGAGCACAGAGGAGCTCATGCATCTTACACATCCTTTCCCTTGGGATCTGGGTCTCTGTTCTAAGCACGTTTCATTACCACCATTATGTACATTACAAAGGATTACACAAGATGATATCAGGGCTGCTCTGAAGGCTCAGTGGTAAAGAATCTGCCTGCCAGTGCAGGAGATATAGGTTCGATCCCTGATGCAGGAGGATCCCACATGCTGCGGAACAAAGCCTGTGTGCACAAGCACCACAACTGGAGAGAAACCCCAGCTCGCCAACTAGAGAAAAGCCCACACAGCAAAGAAGACCCTGCACAGCCAAAAATTAAATAGACAAATAAAAATTGTAAAGATGATATCAGGCAGGAAGAATGAGGTACAACAAAATATTTCCTAACAATTATACAAATAAGTGTACAAACTGAGGGAGACTTGCCTTACTTGCATTTTGTGTAGATAGAGATCCTAGAAGTTTTACTTGACCAAAAGTTCCGTCTGAGGCAATGGTGCCATGTGGAAGTACATTTGCCACAAAAAAACAATCTCCCATAATGCTTGGACCACTATCTGAACTCCAGCGTTCTGTACAAAGGCGATTAAAAACCCCTCTGTACTCTGCCTATAAATTACATTACATGCGAACTAGACTTTGAAATTTTGGCCATAACATATTCAAGGGCACTGGCAAATGGAAGGAAGCCTAGAGCTGAGAGAAAACAGAAAGAAGTCTAGAGACATTGTCCTACAAGGTATGACAGAGCGATTGAAAACACAAAGACTATAAAAGAGAAAATAATTCAAGAATTGACAGAGAGATGTGGCCCTGGTTAAGCCAATTAACATCTTTGCGCTTTAGTTTCCAATCTGTAAGACAGAAATCATAAAAGCACCTATTTCACAAGGCTGTTGTAAAGGTTAAATAAACTAAAACAAACACTAGAATAGTACCTTGCACATAATTCATCTCATTAATATAGTGCCATCATTAATAACATCATCTTCATTTTTTTCTATAACCTCCAGAGGGCAGAATTAGTAGCAATGAGGAAACATTAAAGGAAAACAAATATTGACTGGATATTAGCTATAAGTCCTGCTTTGCTGTTTTGAGGATTCCATTCCATCTCTTCAATTTAATTTAATCAAACTGCAGTCACTTCAGCTTTTAAATGCCTATGCCTCCTTGGTTATCTAAGTTAAATTTCTATCAGAAGAACTAAATTTAGAGAAATTGCTTCTGTAAAGATTATTTACATTTCAAAAAATACTCTAACTTATCTAGTAATTAAATATAGATCAAACATTTTTTTAAAACTTGGATTTGCATATAAAATACAGAGTAAAAGTCATTCAATAGCATCCAACTCTTTATGACCCCATGGACTGTTCGTCCAGCCAGAATACTGGAGTGGGTAGCCATTCCCTTCTCCAGGGGATCTTCCCAACCCAGGGATCAAACCCAGGTCTCCTACATTGCAAGCAGATTTTTTACCAGCTGAGCCACAAGGGAAGCCCATAAAATACAGAATGCTCAAATAATTATGAATTTCATAAAAATTACAAATGTTTTTAGTATAAGAAGTCCCTGCAAATTCCATGAACACACTTTAGCTTCAAAAAAATTAAATAAAAAATTTCATCATATACCTGAAATTAAAATTTAACTGGGTGATTTGTATTTTTATTTGCTAAATCTGGCAAAGATTTCAAAGGTCAATGTTAACAAAACTCAGTCACTGAAAAAAAAATTTTTTTAACAAATTTTTTGAAGATTCTTTAACAATTTAGATGTTTTCTAACATGGATAGGGAAATGTTATGTATCTACCACTTTGTGTTTAGCACTATTTAAGAAAATTTTCCTGCCTGACACATCCTTTAGTCATATCTCAGATTTCTGGTGCCAGCTGAAATTGCTCAAGAGGAGGTAAGGATCAGCCATCTACTTGTGGCGACTTGCAGGAACATCACTTCCCACTTGGCTATAGAAATACAGACCTTGTGGGTCAATTTCTGTTTTCACCTCTGTTAGGCAAAGATAACACAGTTCCTCTGCTACAACCATATTTACACGAACAATGTACCCAAATATTTGAAAATGACCATTGTCAAAGAAGACAGCTTCTATCATTTTCCTCAGGCTCTACCAATAAAGCAGTAACAAAAGTGCTGAGATGTGAAAGGGAGTGGGGTCCTGTAAAAAGCCTACGAAAGAAGAAGCGAAACAGGAAGGAGGAACCCCAAGTCAGAAAAATGCAAGTCCAGGGGATAATTCAAGGAAGCAGTGAGGTTTGGAGGAGCCCGGCAGAATGTGGGCAAGCTGTATTTATATGACTCAGTTTCAGTTTGACTGCTGCTTCTCAAAGTTGTAGGGAACAAACTAGACAGTCCATACNGCAAGTCCAGGGGATAATTCAAGGAAGCAGTGAGGTTTGGAGGAGCCCGGCAGAATGTGGGCAAGCTGTATTTATATGACTCAGTTTCAGTTTGACTGCTGCTTCTCAAAGTTGTAGGGAACAAACTAGACAGTCCATACGAAATCATTCTGCACACTACAAAATCTTTAGGAGACGCTGCTCACCATGGTCACGAATCAAGATGATTTGAACCCAGGGCTCAAGGTGAGGGTAGACCTCTAAGAAGTCTGAGAGGGAAAGTGCCCACAGAAGAATTCCTGCAGAACAGACCGGGTAGACAAAGAACATGCAAGAATGACCTGCAAGTGGGACTCTTCCTGGTAGTTCCCTTGAAGGAAGCTATTATATCTTCATATCTTCATGGTCTTTGAGATTTATTTGTTTCGATTTTATCAGCTCCTTCAAATGTTTTACAGATTATAATAGGAAGAAAAAAACAAGAAACATAAGCTTCGTAGCTCCAAATTCCTAACGCAGTACTCCACACACAGCTGACATTTAATACACATCGATTAAATTAAACGATTAACGGTCATTCCCTTAGAGGACTAAGAAAGACGGTAACTAAACTGGAGACTCAAGAATGAAAAGAGAGAAAACTACGTGAAGTACCATAATTCAAAAGGTCAAGACCAAAGGAAGCGGACCACACAGTGATGGGCACATGGCATCATGCTCATAGGTGCATCCTCGAAGGGGACGTAGACTTGAGTTAGAGCCCTAGTCTGCTTCTTACCAGCCACGTGACAAACTGCTGATCTTTTCTGCACCTCCAAACCCTGGGTGCATCCAGTGGATGTCAGAGGAATACTTACCAGAGAGTTGTGGGAATTAATTGAGATTTCTACACATGTAGAGTCCTTAGCACAGTGCCCAGCATGGAATAAACCCACAATAAATGTTAAGAGAAATAGTAATAAAATATTTTAAAATGAAAAACTTTTAAAAAAACCTTTGTCATGCCTGGGATGAGAGAAAATCTGTGTCAAGAGAACCATGCCTTGTGGGATCCTGAATACATGATATTTTACCCTGAAATTCTCATAAATGATTATGACAACGGTGATTGTAACAGCCATCACTACATCCTTCCATCTGTGGGTCTGGAAGAACCCTCGGTTTGGTTAATTCCACAGGAGACTCGTGGACAGAAGAATGGCTACAAACAGGGGCAGTGGTTTCTGTGGTACAAAAATCTACCTTAAAAAATTTTTTTTTTCTTATCTCTACCAAGGGATGACAAGATTGCAAATCCCTCAGCAGGCTGGGATTTCCCATCAAGTCCAGCATCAAAGTAGTTTATTACAAAATTCTTTTTTCTTCCTATAAGAAACTGAAAGGCCAAAGGAGAATGTATTGTTAAATTAAACCCTTAGCTAAATACACAGGGAGGCACTTGTGGAAGTGGCAACTCCACTTTCCTCTCTCAGTTAGAATACATAACATTTACTACATTTAAGGCTTTACACACACACACACACACACACACACACCACCCCCACTTTCCTCTCTCAGTTAGAATACATAACATTTACTACATTTAAGGCTTTACATACACACACACACAAGGACAGACACATACACAGATACACACACAGAGGTACACACATGCACACACACAGATATTCACACATACACACACAGGTACACACACACGATACATATATAGGTACACACATGCCCATAGATATGGGCACACACACAATCACACACACATACAAGCACAGCACCCACACGTATACACACAGACACACAAAAACACGTGCACACGCATTTATATACACAAGGACAGAGATGTACACACGTACACACACAGGTACGTACACAATCAAATACACACAGAAAAGCACACACAGGTATATACTCAAGGACACACACGTACATGTATACACATACAAACACATGCACACATGTAGAGATGCCACAGAGAAGCCCAGGGAACAGTCGTACCACAAAGAAGCGACTGGACGAGGAAAGACAGCTGCGGAGCTTAGACTGGGCAGTGGGACCCTAAGACCAACTCCTGCCACCCCCAGCCCCGCGCCCATGATGATCCAGCCTGGGCTGGCATAGGCTGCTGCTAGAGAGGTGTGGGGGACACTCTGGGGACCAAGCTTCTAGGAACCGCAGGCTGCCCGATGCCTCATCACTGGTCCCTGGGGCCAGCTGCCCTGAGCACCGGGCAGGGCCTTGGTAATGAGAAGCTTCACCGCCTTGCGGGCTCAGAGGCCTTTACCTGCTCGAACTTCCAGCCATCGGACATTGTGGAGACCATCTGTGTGAGCTCCTCCTCTTGACACTGCAGGACACGGTACACGTGCTTCACCGGCACCTGCAAGAGCAGACACAGGCATGTTGCTGCCCGGAGGCCAAGCTGGGGACAGCCCCGGAGGCCCACGGTTCCTCCCACCTCTCAGCCCAGGTCGTGACGCCCACAGGAACCCCAAAGCAAAACAAACATGCTGGAACAGCTACTGTCTTCTGCTTCCCCATCCGCCTCCAAAAATATTTCTATTTCTGAATTCCAAAATAAAATGAGTCATGTTCCTGAAACCCGAGAGCACCTGTGGCTGGATGGGAATGCAGGAGGGCAGCCCCGCCTGCGCCCTGGGGAGCCTCACCAAGCGTCTGACCTCAGCGGCAGCCCAGGCAGGACCGGCCTGGGCCTCGCCCCCGGAAGACAGCGCTCAGCCAAGCACGCTGCTCGGATGGGAGCCCGTGGGCCTTCCCGGCTGTGCACCCCCACCCCAAACGCCACCCAGCTCCGCTCCCACCCCCGGGCCGCAGCCAGAGCTCTGCCCTGACGCCGCCCCAGGGACGGGGTCGCCGCCCCAGTGCTCCGGTCCCCACACGGNAAGCACATTGAAAATTAGCATTGATCATACCTCCAAATAAATGTTTTAATTTTTATAATGTACTTTTTTAAAGTAAGTTCAAAACATTTTTTTTAAATGCCTTTCTCCACTGATTGCACTAAGGTAAAGTAAATTTCAATGCATCTTAGGCAAACTAATCAGAAATCAGGAAAATTTTATACTAATAGGATTTTAAAATAGTTGAAAATAACTTTATTTGCTATTTGATTGCTACCACAATCCTTCAAGCTTTAATTTTGATCGTCTCCACTGGCTATACTTACAAGCACCCAGAGACTAGGAATTTGCCCCTGCTGTTCTGTGAGTTGGTTGAAAATATAAGATTAGAACCTGAAAGTCTAGAGTTACTAGTACAGTGCATGACCCAGTTACTATAACAAAATGAATTAACCTCTGTTTCCTAGCAGTTTACTTTTACATAATGAGTTAACCTCTTACTCCCAGAAGTCAAGTTTCTGGCAACATCAGGGATTCTTTTTACAACAAATTGTATACAGAAAAGTAAAGGAAAAGTTTGCCAAGTACCCAAAACAGCCATGAAAATGCTTCATTTCCCAGGAGAAGGCCTGAAATCCTCATACAGAATTTATTTATCCTTACCTAAAAATGTTTCTTAAAAGACTTATCTGTGGTTCAAAATAAGCAGGTTGAAAGTAGTACTGATGTTTGAGCATCTGAAGGTACAAATAATAATTGTATATAAAGTAAAGCCATGTTATATAATTATATCAATGACTCTGGTTAGTGTGATCGAACAGACTGGTGTTCAGTAAACTCTTTCCTTTTCCTTCTCTGTGTTACTGATGTTAGGTTCAGTATGTGACTACTTTGACCAGTGGAATGCAATCAGATGGATACAAGAAGAGACTTGAAATGTGCTTGCACCCTTGGACTAGCTCTATTGTATCTCCACCATCACTGTAAGAAAAGCTTTCCTTGGTTTGCTGCCCCTTCATATTGGACCCCATAACCAGGCCCAATCCACAGTGAGAACGCAAGGTCAGATAGGCTTGCAGTATAACCTACTAGAAAAATCCCTAGCCAGTTCCTCAGCATCTGGGGAAATGAAAATGAATGAAAATCATTTTAAGCCACTGAGTTGTGGGATTATTGGTTACACAGCAATAGCAGTCTGATGCAGACATAAAGAAAAGGTTAAGAGATGTTTCAACTGTCTCTGCTTAAGGCAGTTACATTTTTATTAAAATGTTTATCAGGAGTTATTAAAGTATTTTTAAAGTTTAGCATTTGAAGACAGTAACTTTCAAGTGAATGGAAAATTCATTTCTATGAAACCATCCCCAAGCTACTACTTAACAACGTAATGCATAGTTCTTATGAGTTGTGTGTCCAGAAAAAGAGAACGAGAGCTTTCTTTAAATAAAGTCTGCTTAGCTTTGCTGAACAGTTGTCCTGGATCCAGAGTTAATATACTTCCATCTGAGATTTCACACTGATGGTAAGAAATAGTCACATGATGCTGTGGACTGAGTAAACAAATCAAGCACACAGGAAATTTCAAGGCCTGCATAGTGAAAATGAAAGAAAACCCTTGCTTTCTCAAAAAATCCTGCTTCACATCTGCACAGCGTGAAGTAAAAAATTGAGACTTAATGCTAAAGTCCCATGGATATAACTTGCTGCCGTTTTGATGTTACCAACCACTTACTGGGCTTCTCCTGTGCGTGGCAGGCCTTTGTACTGGGTGTTTTACTGTTATGACTTCAAGTAAGTCATACAGCCACTCTCAGAGGTCTGTATTATTACCATCAGCACTTTAGAGAATTGGAAAAACAGAAATGTAAAGAGTATGAGTAACGTGACCACGCTGCAGAGCCAGGAAGTGGTCAGGGGATTTGGAGCCAGTATGTCTTACTACAGACCAGTGTCCTTACTCATACCCTGCTGTATGAGAAAACAGTTCCAGAATCTTCATGTTAATATCAGAACCTGTCATAGAAATCTTACCACAAAGCTACCTTCCAACTTTTTCTCCTCAAGACACACTGCCATCTAGAGAAATACTCCATTGCTCCCTCTCAACCCCTGAATGCCTACTTGTCATCAGATACTCAACATGCCCACAGAGTTATTTCCAGTACCCTTTAGAATTCAGTAAACAAGACAAGAGATTTGATCCACTCTTGATCAAAGATTGATAAGATTGTGTCAAAAACACACAGGGGTCTAAGTTGCCTAAGGGCAATTTGAGCAAAAAGAATAATGACTGCAGTAGATAACCAATGTCCAAAAAAGTATGAGTTCATAATAATACAGGAAAGATTTCATTTCTCTTTACTAGAGGTTGCAAGGACACAAATTTATTACCCTACAAATTTATAAACATGGAAAAAGAATCAAGCATTTATCTTGTCTCTTTTGTGCAAACTGTATGTCAAGGTACTCAAACAGTAGATGAGGGAGAATTTCTTTTTATTTGAGAACTCCAGTCAATAAATGTAGAAGACATAACAGAATTAGAAAAATCAGCATTATCTAATTTCAAACAGAAAGAATGGATCTAGGCAATGATTGTCAATGGATACTACATTCATNAGGGAGAATTTCTTTTTATTTGAGAACTCCAGTCAATAAATGTAGAAGACATAACAGAATTAGAAAAATCAGCATTATCTAATTTCAAACAGAAAGAATGGATCTAGGCAATGATTGTCAATGGATACTACATTCATCCAATACTTTGGCCACCTGATGCGAAGAGCTGACTCATTTGAAAAGACCCTGATGCTGGGAAAGATTGAGGGTAGGTGGAGAAGGGGACAACAGAGGATGAGATGGGTGGATGGCATCACCAACTCAATGGACATGAGTTTGTATGGTGATAAGACAGGGAGGCCTGGTGTGTTGCAGTCCATGGGGTCGCAAAAAGTCGGACATGACTGAGCGACTGAACATCCATCAGGTGAGAGGATAATGGGGAACTTTACAAAGGAATCAAGTTGACACATCCTGACTGAGTAACCTTGAGTAGTGCCAGTGAAGGAGGGACAGTCAGATACCAAGTTCTTGTTAAAGGAAGATAAAGGTACACACCACCAGTTATATTTTCCCCAAAGTAAACAAGCAAACAAACAAGGCTGAATCTAATCACATCTCTAGACCTAATATCCAATTTACAGAAAACACAGGTTGTAGAGGAACCAGTGAAAGATTAATACACCATGAGAAAGCCACCAGCTACATCCATAATATGGACATCTGAATCTACACATGAGCTCATTTTGAAACTATTTACTTCAGATCAGGACTTGAACTCATGTGCTGGGACTTGAATTCAGCCAAATCCTTGCTTGGGACTCTAACAAATGTGGCTCGGACTCAAGCCCAGTCAAAACCCATGGTCTTCCAATTGAGATCAAAGATCTGGTTTCAGAACCTAATAAGCTCAGATTCTTGACGTCTCATCACGGAAAGAACTCAGTGATAGACAAAGTGTTAGGTAAGAAGTGGATTTATTCAGAGAGAAACATGCTCCACAGAGTACGGGCCATCACAGAGGACTAGAGCAGTGGTCCTGAAATGTGGTAAGTTTTTATTTTTATGGGCTGGGTAATTTCATAGGCTAATGAGTGGGAGGATTATTCCAACTATTTTGGGGAAAGAGTGGAGATTTCCAGGAATTGGGCCACTGCCCCCTTTCTGGTCTTTTGAAGGTGCCTAGGAACTGTCATTGTGCCTCCAGCTATATCATTTAGTTTGTGGATTGAGGATCAAAGTCTAGTTCAAGTTGACTTGTCTGCCACCTGGGACCCATTTGACTCTAATTGGTTTACAGTGCGTCCTTGAGTTATGTCACGCTTTCAAAGGCTGTGCCCTGCCCCCTTCCCTTCTGTTTCAATTTTGCCAATAAGTCAAAAGTAGGAGGGGGAAAAACCAGAATAGCTGGGAAAGAAGGACAATAATAAAACAAAAGACTTAAGAGACCAAACAATCACTTCAAACTGTAGACTCTGTTTAGATCCTGATTTGAGAGAGGTAAGGGAGCAAACTAAAAACATATCCCTTCTCAGGCAGCATTAGTGGTAAAGAACCCACGTGCCAATTCAGAAACATAAGAGACACAAGATCCCTGGGTTGGGAAGATCCCCTGGAGGAGGGCACAGCCACCCACTCCAGTATTCTTGCCTGGAGAATCCCATGGACAGAGGAGCCTGGAAGGCTACAGTCCATGGGGTTGCAGAATCAGACATGCAAAAAAAAAAACTGAAAAAACTGAAACAACTTAGCATGCATGCATAGGCTGACTCTTATATTAATCCTTAATATTCATTCTATTAGGTATGATGAAATAATAATTACTTAAAAAAAAAAAACAATCCTCAGAAGTACACACTGAAGACTTTTGAGGTAAAATGACATAATATCTAGAATTTGCCTTAAAGTACTCTAGAAACAGGAAAAATAAAAGGACATGATGTGATGTTAGATAATTAAGGTTACCAAACTGTAGCTTATTCTTGAAGTTCAGAAAATACATGAAGATACATTATACTACCATTATATACATATGTGTTCAAATTGTCATACTAAAATAATGTATAAAAGGAAAAAAAAAAACTAACACATGACAGCTAAAACTCTTTTAGTTCTAGGGACTGTTAGTCATGTTTCACTTAGTGTTTACTTGTCTCTCTGGTCTTATTCTTTATTTTCAAAATTATCAGTTTAGTTCAGTCGACTGCGACACCATGGACTGCAGCATGCCAGGCTTCCCCATCCATCACCAACTCCCAGAGCTTACTCAAACTCATGTCCATTGAGTTGGTGATGCCATCCAACCATCTCATCCTCTGTCATCCCCTTCTCCTCCCGCCTTCAATTTTTCCCAGCATCAGGGTCTACTCCAAAGAGTCAGTCTTCACATCATCCGGTGGCCAAAGTTTTGGAGTTTCAGCTTCAGCATCAGTCCTTCCAGTGAATATTCAGGACTGATCTCCTTTACGACTGACTGGTTGGATCTCCTTGCAATCCAAGGGATTCTCAAGTCTTCTCCAACACCATAGTTCAAAAGCATCGATTCTTTGGCGCTCAGCTTTCTTTATAGTCCTACTCTCACATCCATACATGATTACTGGAAAAACCATAGCTTCGACTAGATAGACCTTTGTTGGCAAAGGAATGTCTCTGCTTTTTAATATGCTATCTACGTTGGTCATAACTTTTCTTTCAATGAGCAGGCATCTTTTAATTTCATGGCTGCAGTCATCATCTGCAATGATTTTGGAGTCCCCAAAAATAAAGTCTCTCATTGTTTCCATTGTTTCCCCATCTATTTGTCATGAAGTGATGGGGCTGGATGCCATGATCTAGGTTTTCTGAATGTTGACTTTTAGGCCAGCTTTTACACTATCCTCTTTCGCTTTCATCAAGAGGCTCATCAGTTCCTTTTCATTTTCTGCCATAAGGGTGGTGTCATCTGTATATCTAAGGCTATTGATATTTCTCCCAGCAATCTTGATTCTAGCTTGTGCTTCATCCAGCCTGGCATTTTGCATGATGTACTCTTGTTTGCTTACTAAGTTACTTCAGTCATGTCCAACTTTTAGTGACCCCATGGACTGCAGCCTACTAGGCTCCTCTGTCCATAGGATTTTCCAGGCAGGAATACTGGAGTGGGCTGTCATTGCCTTCTCCGCATATAAGTTAAATAAGCAGGGTGACAATGTACAGCCTTGACGTACTCCTTTTCCAATTTGAAACCATCTGTTGTTACATTTACAGTTCTAACTGCTGCTTCTTGACCTGCATACAGATTTCACAGGATAAATTTTCAAAATTTCATATACTTTATAAAATTTTTCAAAAGTATAGTTTTGTATTAAATAACTAGGTTTGAGGGAAGTATTTCCTAAAACAAAGAGTCAGTGAAACAAAAATTAAAAAGAAATAGAAATGAGAGCATTAAAATTCATTCACTTAATAAATATTTGAGTCCCTATTTGACTTCTCCTCAGGAGTCCAGGGGGAAATCTGTGGAAGAGACATAGGTTCTTCTCGTTAAAATAGCGGTTGCTAAAAATCTGGCAAATATCAGCTTCTCTCTTAGGGTCAGGAATAAGGATGTGGTAACAGATGCAATTTCCTAAATCAACTTTATAGAACTTAACTCCAGAGTCATAGCAAACTGATTCTTACAGGGTTTATGCTGAGCCCAGGCCATTCGGCACCAGCTCATTAAATGTTAACTGTGAATCAAGTGTGTGCGAGCAACCCAAGAAGCTCAGTCATCTCTGTCTCTTTGCATCTACACGGACTGTAGCCCACCAGGCTCTTCTATCCATCGGATTCTCCGGGAAGAATACTGCAGTGGGTTGCCATTTCTTCCTCAAAGGAATCTTATTGACCAGGGGATCAGACCTGGGTCTCCTGCATTGGTAGGTGGAGTCTTTACCACTGCATCACCTGGGAAGTCTTTGAACAAAGCACATGCAGAGCTAAATCGTATCCAAAGACCAGAATGGGGATATATCACAGTTCACACAGTCAGGAGTACCAGGGAGAGGAAAGCAAAAGTGCTCGGGAAGACTGGAACATTCCACCATTACCACCGTCACCTCCAACCCCAGAGGAAAAAACAATTCAAGACAGACAGGATTTCAATGAGGAACACTGCATGCTAAACCCAGAGCAAGAAGGAAGAAGAGTCAGAAAAACAAAGAGGAAACTCTTCGGATTATCAGTTCTACATTTTGTGGTGTAGACAAGACAGCTGACCACACCAGAGCTGTGGTAAAGGATTCCATGTTTTACATTTCAAGATGCCAGTTTAGACCATTTCCGTCTCCAACATTAATCTCTCTTTTTCGATGGCAGAGTTCTACTCATTCAGTGTCCTACACTGAAGGATCATGTTAACTGCGGCAGGATAACCTCCTATTAACAGCACACATTTGGAGCTAGATGGCTTGAGACTGTATCCCAGCTTTGCCACCTAGTTGCTCTCTGACCTTAGAAAACTTCTTAACCTCGCTAAGCCTGCTTCCTCATCTATAAAATGGAAATAACACTACTACCCAGGGTCTGACATTTAAGGTCTGATTAAATAACATGTTTAAAGAGCTTACAATAAGTGCTTGTTATTATACAGTGTCTATGTAAAAGACACTCTAGATTTTGAAGATTTGATTCTTAAAAAAAAGAATATAGAGTATTTAAATTTGTATGTGTTTACATAGAGAAATGATAATATTTTGAACATATGGGGTTAAATAAAATAGTATCAGAATTAATTTCACTTTTATTTCTATCACTTTTTAAACTTTTTAGTGTAGCTACTAAGACATTTAAAATAATATGTGTGACTGGCATTCTACTGGACAGGATCTGCTCTAGAAGGTTGATCTTTGAAACCAGAGATCCATCATCTCTCCTCCTATCCAGAGCTGCAAATTAGGTTTACCTGAATTTAAGAATATCTGTGTATATATGATCAATAACGTAATCTCCACACATTCCACAGTCCTATGAAGAACAATGATCTTCCTTAGGTCTTTCTTCACCAAGAGAAGGCTCTGCCCATCTATAAGCCTTCAGGTGACAATGTACATGCTCCTGACATCTGAAATGAATGGTGGTCCCTAACTGACACCTAGGATCTTTCCTGCACCTTCTGAAAGCATCAAGAGTTGAAAAACATTAAGCCTATAAAGTCCATTTCATAAGCTTGTTATTTTTTTCTGAGTATCATCAGAGAAACCTAACCAGCCTTATCTGCCTACTCCCCATTAGCTTACATCAGCAAGTCATTCTATCCTAGGTGGGATGCTCACAATGACTTACACAAAAACCAAATCTGAGCACTCCACAAACAAACTGCTAAAGCAACTTCCAGGATCTAATGCCTGATGATCTGAGGTGAAGCTGATGCAATAATAATAGAAATAAAGTATACAATAAATGGAAAGTGCTCGAATCATCCTGAACCCATCTCCCCCTCCCCAAGCCCATAGAAAAATTGTCTTCTGTGAAACCTGTCCCTGGTGCCGAAAAGGTTGGGACTGATGTACGAGAGGTTTCTGGGTGTATCCTTATAGAGTCAGGCCCACTTTCAGCTCTGCTCTATAACACCCTACATCTTCACCAAGGCTGCTTGTGCAGTAACTGTTTAATCAATGAAGATGCCAGGGACTGCCATGAATTATTTTCTGCCTAACACTGCAAATATTCTTATTCTGCCTCATGCTCACTTACCATGGAGGATGTGGGCTACAGTGGTCTGTCACATGCAAGGAAATACATGAACATTCACTGAGGGCTTATCATGTATGAAACACTATTCTGAGTTACCACATTTTATTTTTTAGTCCCCTCAACAACTCTGTGAGATGTGTTTACTTACACTTTCCCACAGATGAAGATGTTAAAATTCAAATATATGTCCACAAAACAGCTCCCTATAGCTCTGACTTATGCATACTTTTGGTGTTAAAAATCAGAGACCTCCAGCCAAGGGAGTGACAGACAGCCTGTCTCCACCTGAACAGGAAGAACCTGGGCTCTGGCTTGTCCTTGGACCTGCACAAGGACTTCAGCCCCAAGCATCCAGTGTCTTCAAAGCAACATATGAAAGCACTCAGGTGAAAAACAGTTTCTCCAAAGGCTACTGCAGTGTGAAACAACTAAAGATGACCTGGCCTCAAAGAGATGGCGATTTGCATTAAACTTCCCTTCCTTTTCTTTTTTAACATGCCTGGCAGGCAGCAGATCAGAAAGCCATAATCACTATTCCAGTTTTGAAACCGCACTATCCTCCTTCCCCAAGAAAATGGAATAAAACACACAGCCAGCAGGCTCTGGGTACCAGTAAATTACACCCCCACACACCTTTGGATGTCAGAGGGGTGTTGCTCTCAGCAGGCATCTGGGAGAAGTGGGGACAGAATGCTGAAATCTGTACCAGCCCAGAAACTGAAGGTGCCCTAAGGAATCAAACCCCAGTTTAACAACAAAGGATTTACCTTTTCTATCCTTCGCATATCAGTGTCATTATGGAAGATTTCACATACTGGTGTCATTATGAAAGATTTGAGCACATACGGAGATAATTATATCAGGAAGCAGAAAAGAAAGTAGCCCAAACACAGTGGAGGGGTGTCACAGAATTCTTAAAGAGGCAGATAGTTACCCTGCAGCTTAAAAGAATACAAGTGGGTACATTATTACCCAGAAATCGTCTAATGGTCACCTGATCACAAATAAATATGAAGGCTTTCTTGTCCTGGGTGCTCTCAATGCCCCCTCTATTTCCTATTACCCCACAAATCACTATTCTTATTAATGCTANGGGTGTATCCTTATAGAGTCAGGCCCACTTTCAGCTCTGCTCTATAACACCCTACATCTTCACCAAGGCTGCTTGTGCAGTAACTGTTTAATCAATGAAGATGCCAGGGACTGCCATGAATTATTTTCTGCCTAACACTGCAAATATTCTTATTCTGCCTCATGCTCACTTACCATGGAAGATGTGGGCTACAGTGGTCTGTCACATGCAAGGAAATACATGAACATTCACTGAGGGCTTATCATGTATGAAACACTATTCTGAGTTACCACATTTTATTTTTTAGTCCCCTCAACAACTCTGTGAGATGTGTTTACTTACACTTTCCCACAGATGAAGATGTTAAAATTCAAATATATGTCCACAAAACAGCTCCCTATAGCTCTGACTTATGCATACTTTTGGTGTTAAAAATCAGAGACCTCCAGCCAAGGGAGTGACAGACAGCCTGTCTCCACCTGAACAGGAAGAACCTGGGCTCTGGCTTGTCCTTGGACCTGCACAAGGACTTCAGCCCCAAGCATCCAGTGTCTTCAAAGCAACATATGAAAGCACTCAGGTGAAAAACAGTTTCTCCAAAGGCTACTGCAGTGTGAAACAACTAAAGATGACCTGGCCTCAAAGAGATGGCGATTTGCATTAAACTTCCCTTCCTTTTCTTTTTTAACATGCCTGGCAGGCAGCAGATCAGAAAGCCATAATCACTATTCCAGTTTTGAAACCGCACTATCCTCCTTCCCCAAGAAAATGGAATAAAACACACAGCCAGCAGGCTCTGGGTACCAGTAAATTACACCCCCACACACCTTTGGATGTCAGAGGGGTGTTGCTCTCAGCAGGCATCTGGGAGAAGTGGGGACAGAATGCTGAAATCTGTACCAGCCCAGAAACTGAAGGTGCCCTAAGGAATCAAACCCCAGTTTAACAACAAAGGATTTACCTTTTCTATCCTTCGCATATCAGTGTCATTATGGAAGATTTCACATACTGGTGTCATTATGAAAGATTTGAGCACATACGGAGATAATTATATCAGGAAGCAGAAAAGAAAGTAGCCCAAACACAGTGGAGGGGTGTCACAGAATTCTTAAAGAGGCAGATAGTTACCCTGCAGCTTAAAAGAATACAAGTGGGTACATTATTACCCAGAAATCGTCTAATGGTCACCTGATCACAAATAAATATGAAGGCTTTCTTGTCCTGGGTGCTCTCAATGCCCCCTCTATTTCCTATTACCCCACAAATCACTATTCTTATTAATGCTATAATTAATTCTCTCTGGGCAACAAACTTGTTAAAAATATCATTTAAGCTGGTCTGCAAACCATCATTAATATTCTCATCACAAAAATACCTATGACTTAATACTACAAACAGAATTAAAAGTCATCACGCGTTTCAAAAAGGGAAAAAGACAATTATACTAATATTATCTCTTTGAAGTTAGTGATGACTATGCCCCTGATTGATTCATGTGGGCCAACAATTCTAAGAAGCAGGACCGTTTTCTCTGCTTTAACACATTCCTACAGTAGAGTGGGCAGTCAGCAAAGATATGGTTTCTTTTAAAAGAGAGATGCTTTATAAGCAAATTACCTTTCTATAGGGAAACTCATTACTATATCATTTCAAAGATTAGTGCTAAAAAATCCAGTGATTTTGATCCTTATTTTTAAGAAACAGAATGCCCCGTACCCCATTTAATATGCAATTAACTTTATAAAACTTGCCTTTTAAAAATTCTACTGAAACATGAGATTAAAGAATTGAGCCATCAGGATTATTGGTTCTTATAAAATAAAATAGTGACTGTCTATGATATAGGAAAAATAAAAGGAAAAACCTTCAAAAATGATTATTTTTAAAATCTAAAAACTATAAATTTAGTTTCTATCTTGAAAAAACATACTGAGCCTAGATATATGACCATCTGACTTACCTGGAGCAGGCAGAAAAATGTACTTAAATTGACAGATGATTAGAAAATATTTAATTATAATGAACATTAATAGGACTTTTCAAAAGCACATTCATGCCATCTTTCTCTCAAAAATATTGTAATTTATTCAATTCCACCAAGATAATAAACTTCTGTCTTCAAAAATATTGGTCTATCATAGGTTAAACTAACAGCCATCACAAGGGGAAAAAATGCAATTATATCAGGTCAGGGGTCGGGGATGAGCCACAGGGAATTTTCTCTGTGACACAGTGGCAAGCTATACAAATGAAAAGGGAATATGGGAAACAGAGCTGAAATACAGCTTTGTAAATTACACCAGCTTGGTTGTGACTAACTTGAAAGAAAGAAACATGACAACAGTCTATAAATATAAAAAATATATGCAGGGATTAAAAATATATACTATATACATTATAATAATAGAAATTATCTTATATACATTATATTTAGTAGAAAATGACAAAACCAGCAACCAAAAAATTTCTAAAATTGAAAACTGGTCAACTCTTAAGGCTATATTTCAATGATTATAATAGAGACTATCACTAATTTTTAAAAATTTTCCCCCTCAACTCTTTTTTTAATTTTAAATTTATTTTTTAATTGAAAGATAATTTCTCTGTATAATAGGCTACAGTTTCATCCACCTCATTAGAATTGATTCAAATGTATTCTTTTTAATGGTTGAGTAATATTCCATTGTGTATATGTACCACAGCTTTCTTATTCATTCATCTGCTGATGGACATCTAGGTTGCTTCCATGTCCTGGTTATTATAAACAGTGCTGTGATAAACATTGGGGTACACGTGTCTCTTTCAATTCTGGTTTNATTATAAACAGTGCTGTGATGAACATTGGGGTACACGTGTCTCTTTCAATTCTGGTTTCTTCAGTGTGTTTGCCCAGCAGTTCAGGATGGGGAACATGTGTATACCTGTGATAGATTCATGTTGATGTATGGCAAAACCAATACAATACTGTAAAGTAATTAACCTCTAATAAAATAAATTTTAAAAATAAATACAATTAAAAAAATAATAATAATTTCTTTACAGGATTGTGTTGGTTTCTGTCAAACATCAACCTGAATCACCTATAGGTATCATTAATTCTTGAATAGCAATAGAATAACTTACAATCCTAAAAAAAAAATTTCTCTATTTTACTTACCATTGATCAGCCTTTCAAAAATAGAGAAATTTGGCTTTTTTATTTTATACAGAACATGGACAAGCTGGAGTCAAAGAAAGGCAATACACTGAGTTGAGAGGGTAATGCTGAATCATGGAGACATGGATAAACACATTCAGTTGCTAAAAGAAAATAAAAGACTTAAAGAAATAGGGAATGGTTGTCCAATTGTTGTAAGAAATATTTAGTTTAGATTTACTTGAAAAATCAAAGGAGAAATGGTGAACAGGACACAAAAGGAAGTTAAACCCCAAAGTTTTAATCTATTAAAGAGACAATATGTAATTAAGTGTCCCATGACATTTCTTAAACTTATTTAACTCTATGAATCCTATGGACAAAGAATTCAGCAAACATTTCATAGAAGTCTTCTTTCTCCTATTGGTTATAGTGGAAACTCCCTCAAAAAATGGTTTCATTCTTTCCAAAACATGTGTG
The DNA here is from genome assembly GCA_006410875.1 of Neotragus pygmaeus. Taxonomy (NCBI): domain Eukaryota; kingdom Metazoa; phylum Chordata; class Mammalia; order Artiodactyla; family Bovidae; genus Neotragus; species Neotragus pygmaeus. The sequence continues at coordinate 448,275 of SJYV01018065.1, forward strand.
CTGATTTGAAATACTTTCATAAAAGTTCACTGAGGTAGAGGGACAAAAAGAAAAGCAAAAAATCTTAAGAAACAATAAAACATTTCAACAAATTCCCTTAAGAACATTGAATAAGCAAGTTTCATGAATTTAGGTGTATCCAGAACTGAAAAAGCATGGGTATAATTAGGCCTTTCTGAAGCAAATTCTACAATTATATAAAATTGTGTGCAGGCTATATTTTTAGGCCATTCCTTTACTAATCACGTATCATGAACCAATTTTATTTTCTTCTCTCAACTGATTATGTGGCTCAAGAAACTGAGATCAGGTCTCACTAATCTCTCTGTCAAAATACAAAGCATTGCCTGACATCCAGCTGGTACTCAAAAAAACGTTTCTTCAGCCAAAATGAATTCCCATACCTTTGAATTCCACACAGGAGCCACAACAATGTTAATTGTCAGTGAGGTGCTCTACAGGGAGTGAGATATGGTTCTGGCCAAACTCAAAGACCAANTCAAAAAAACGTTTCTTCAGCCAAAATGAATTCCCATACCTTTGAATTCCACACAGGAGCCACAACAATGTTAATTGTCAGTGAGGTGCTCTACAGGGAGTGAGATATGGTTCTGGCCAAACTCAAAGACCAAGACGTAGCTGACTAGTAAATATCCCAGTGAGAACAGAGACACAAGCCAAGCCAGCATGACATGGGCAACTGGATGCTCCAGCTCTGGACCACAAGGCACAGCACTGGGAAATACAGGAACAGAGAGTCAACCAGTGTTGCCACAGAGAAGTAAACAGTCTGTGTAAAAGAGGCATAGTAGCAGGGGTTTAGGGGCAAGATTCAGTCACTAAGGGGGTCTTATCTATAGAAAGCAGGGCACCAATACAGAATAAATGCAATGCATATCTGACAGAACACACCAAGGCAGGGTATAGGAATGAACATAGGACCTGCTGCTGCTAAGTCGCTTCAGTCGTGTCCGACTGTGTGTGACCCCAGAGACGGCAGCCCACCAGGCTCCCCCGTCCCTGGGATTCTCCGGGCAAGAACACTGGAGTGAGTTGCCATTTCCTTCTCCAATGCATGAAAGTGAAAAGTGAAAGTGAAGTCGCTCAGTCATGTCTGACTCTTCGCGATTCCATGGACTGCAGCCTACCAGGCTCCTCCATCCATGGGATTTTCCAGGCAAGAGTACTGGGGTGGGGTGCCATTGCCTTCTCCGACCGGACCTGGTAACCACAGCTAAAAGCCAACTCTCATTCAAAGGAAAAAAAGCAGCATACTCAATAGAACCCAAGTAAGCCAATCAAAAGAAAACAAGTAGTAGAAGAATACTGGTCCTAAGTCATTAAAATGAGGGTTTTTAGATTTTGGGGGGCTAGGAAAAGGGTTATTTTCAGATCTCAGGGAAAGTCTAAACATACTGAAATGTTTTAAAAGCTCTAGGTTTAGGGACTTTCCTGGTGATCCAGCAGCTAAGACTCCAGGTTCTGAATGCAGAGGGCCTAGGTTCTATCCCTGGTCAGGGAGCTAGATCCCAAATGCTGCAACTACGACCTGATGCAGCCAAATGAATAAATGAATAAAGCTCTAGGTTAAGGTGCAAAACAGATAGCAGTGGGAAGCTCAAGGAGCGCAGCTCAGTGCTCTGTGATGACCTAGAGGGAGGCACAAGAGGGAGGGGACATATGTCTATTTATAGCTGAACCATGTTGTTTACAGCAGAGAGTAACACAACATTTTAAGGCAATTATCCTCCAGTTAAAAAATTTTTTTTTTTAATTTAAAAGAAAAATAAGCTCTAGATAAAGGAATGAGGATTGAGGTTGTTTCACAAGCCTTCTGTAAACTAAACTTATGTTTTGAACATTTTTAAAAATATCAACATGGTACACTTAGCCACACATACTTCTGGAGATTTATAGAAGTGAACATGTAAACAGAACTCTTAAGAAGTTGTGGGTCTACAAATTCAGGGCCAACTGGTATTCCCTAAATTGAGAACAACGTATTAATAATATTCCTGTCATTAGGCCAAGATGCAGAAGGGACTGTTAAATGTCAGAATGCCAGACTAACTCACAGTTCTAACAGAGTTAGGACACCAGAGGTTTGCCCATAGGAAGCTGAAAAGTTTTGGTGGAACTCAAAGTGTATTAGAGCATAGAAATTTTGTTATGTAATCAGAGCTTTAAATATGCCATACAAATAATACACTCTTTGAGGAAATGCTTTCCTTCTCTTCTGTCTTTATCTCAAATGGTTTCATCCTGCACGATTAGAAACTGCTTACATGTAAGTAAATACCAAAATTAAAAGTCATAAGTGCTAAGGACTTCCTTCATGGTCCAGTGGCTAACTTCACACTCCCATTGCAGGGGAACAGGTTCGATCCCTGGTCAGGGACTTAGATCCCACATGCTGCAAATAATACCCAGCACAGCCAAATAAATAAAAATAAAAGTAAAAAGTAAATAATTTTTATAAGTCATAAGTGCTAAAAAATGCAAAGATAATCCATATTCCTCTACTCAAATTCTCTAAAATATAAACCACTAACGGAGATTTTATTTCTTATTCTATAAATTGTATAATTTCCTTTAGCAGTGAATAGTTTAATACTTATATGACACAATGTGAAAGAAGAGCTAGACCCAAATTAACATACACTGAACTTTAAATAATCCAAGAAATATTTGTACAACACTAAAAAGTGCAGAACAAATTTAAATTTCAAAAACTTGCTATCACTATGTACAATCTAGAATGGCAAATAAAAGTCCACATAAATAGCAGACATTAGCCCTGATAACCATGTCTGTAGTACGATCCTCCACACACAAGCCTCTCTTTAATAATAGCCCCTTATTCTCTTTAACAGGAAGAAAAAGTTTATTGTATTCCTAAACACAATCGATAATTTGTGTTTACTTGTTTGTTTACTCATTCAATGCCTGTCTCCAGGACTTCACTGTCTGTTCCATGAGGTCAGGGAAGGTGACAGTTCTGTTTACCACTAAGCAACTATCCTAGCACGTGGTAGGTATTCATTAAAACTGATAGATTGATTGGTTGAATCTGTGAGTAAACACTTCTTTCTTTTAGGTTGACAGATCTTATATACACACAGCAATCAGAAAAACTTGCCTTTCAAATCAACCAAGTACAAAGAAACCCCATAATGTGTATGCACAAGAAAAGTAACAGATACAATTAAATAGACAACTAGCTAGATGTGGACACAACAGCAGATAAAACTACTCCCTCATCCACATTTACAAGTATATTTAGAGGAATTGAGTACATTAATATATTCCTAGTGACATAACTGTTGGCAAGACATAAAAATCAATGAAAAAATAATGAACAGGTTTTGTTTCTGTAGATATATTGTAAAAATTAAATACTGATAAATACTTGCAAACAAGGACTCCAAATAGTATTTTATCCTTTTAATTCTAGGTTATTATAATTTTACAATCAGATCTTTATTTTTAGATTCCATGGAATAGTATAACAAAAATAAACTCTGGCAGTGAAAATGAGTCGTGTTTCAAACCTACATATGCCAGCTATCAAACCCCCTTCCAACTGTGAATAAGGAATATTATATTATGCATGAAGTATTTAACAGACTGTTTCGATATAGTTACAATTCAGGTACTGTTAACTATGTAAAGTACTTATTAGAAGTATGAGGGTCTCTGGGGAAGTGAACGTGGTGTGTATTATGGAAGGATAGGATGAAGGAACACACAAAGTGAAAAGATTTCACTTTTGGCATCACTTCTAAAGATGAGAACTATTAAAGTCAGCAATTCACCAAAAAAAAAAAAACCCCAAAAAACCACTACTAAGAATTAACAAGCAATTTTATCACAAGCAGACAGTGCCTAGGTATAAATTCAGCTCCATTATCCCAGTGTAATATCATGTTGATTTACTATATATTTCACATGCTAGTTAGAAATTCATCTATAAAATATATCTCAAAATGTCTTTTGAATTAAGACAATGATGACCCTACCTACATCATAGCTCTGGTCTCCAGAGGGGTGAAATATGTGCTATAAAGAAGGAAGGCTTGATTTTTGCATGCGGTTGCTTAGCATCAAGTACTTTTATGTCAAAAGACAAATGGCACCAATAAAACAGCTTATTTCAAAGGCTACCAATCAGCCCTAGAAAAGTCATGACCCGCTGCTAACTTCCCAGAGCAATTCTCAGTTGAATTTGATATTTATTGTTGTTATGATTCTCCACACAATGAATCCCTCAGAACCCCTATCCCTTGGTTTTTTTAACTCCAATACTTCACTTTCCAGCTATAACTTTTAAATATACTCATTTTCCTTTTGTCTTCAAATAGAACTGCAGTTCATTCCTGAACCATCTACATCTTATGCCCACTAATTTTTCCTAATCTTGTGTGTGTGTGTGCATGTGTGTGCACACATGCATGCGTACGCACGCGCACGCAGCGGGCTGCTGATGCTCTGAGGCCTTTTCTCAGATTCACATCCTCCACCACCTCCCCCAACAGAACAGATCTGTCCTTCTCCTCCCAACCTCCCCAACAGTTCTTGTTCTACTTCCCAATTCTGAAAGCTCCTCGTTCTGCAACTGATATATCTGTACCCCACTGCCAGTCTGAGTTTCTGAGGACAGGACATATACTCAAACACAACAACTAATTAATAGCAGGTCTCAGTAAGTGCAAGACTGTGAGCAAGTGGCTGAGACTCAGAAGTGGGTGAGGAAGAAAGAGAAGCTAGAAACACTGCAAGTTCTGAAAGCAGGCATAGCACAGTGGTTAAGAAGAAAAGCTCCAGAACAAACTGCCAAGGTTCAAATCCCAGCCCAGCCATCTTCTAGTCCTCAGGAAAAGTACCTAGCCGGTGAATGTCACGAGGACTACCTGAGTTAATATATGTTAAACACTTGGAAAAGTGCCTTTAAGGATTCTAAACATGCTGCATGTTGGAAATTAACACAGCTAGAATTAACACTAACTAGAATTAGGAGTTCTAGTTTCCCTAAGCTAATGAAATCTTTTAAGTTATTAGTAAAATCACAAGTTCAACATTTTTTTTACAGTTTTCTTATTGAAAGGAAGCAAACCTAGAGATGCTTAGACCTCTGCCTCTGGTAATGCCGATTGGTACACCCCTGAGTTCACATGTGAAAACCAAGAAGTCACTTAAAATATGAACAAAATTAACTCCAGTTACATGAAACACTGCCACTTTTTAAACTTTCAATTATACACATTTTCTCCAGAATACTATAGGACAATACACATCATTGTAAAATCTTTTCAGTTACTAGTAAAATCACAAGTTTAAAATTTTTTTACAGTTTTCTTATTGAAAGGAAGCAAACCCACAGATGTTTAGACCTCTGCTTCTGGTAATGCCAATTTGTGCACTCCTGAGTTTACACGTGAAAACCAAGAAGTCACTTAAAATATGAACAAAATTAACTCCAGTTACATGAAACACTGCTACTTTTTAAACTTATCAATTATACACATTTTCTCCAGAATACTATAGGACAATACACATCATTGTAAAATCTTTTCAGTTATTAGTAAAATCACAAGTTTAAAATTTTTTTACAGTTTTCTTATTGAAAGGAAGCAAACCCACAGATGTTTAGACCTCTGCTTCTGGTAATGCCAATTTGTGCACTCCTGAGTTTACACGTGAAAACCAAGAAGTCACTTAAAATATGAACAAAATTAACTCCAGTTACATGAAACACTGCTACTTTTTAAACTTATCAATTATACACATTTTCTCCAGAATACTATAGGACAATAACACATCATCAGCTTTTCTAATTCTCAGATTGGTGGTGGTGGTGGTTTGTCACTAAGTCATGTCCAACTCTTGCAATCCCCTGGACTGTAGTCTGCCAGGCTCCTCTGTTCATGGGGTTCTCCAGGCAAGAATACTGCAGTATGTTGCCATTTCCTTCTCCAGAGCATCTTCCTGACCCAGGAATCGAACCGGGGTCTCCTCCATTGCAGGCAGATTCTTTACCAACTGAGCTACAAGATCCCCAAATTTGGGGAGCAAATGGGAAGTAAAGAACAAGGTGGAATTTTTCTAACAAGACTAAGATGGAAAAGTACTGAAAAACAAATGGAAACTTGAGTCCAGAGAAGACAAAATCACAAATTCAGATTTTCTGCTTCCCACCTGTTGAATCTCAGCCCCAGACCCCTGAGAGGCAATAGGAAAGCCCAAAGGACCATCTCTTAAACTGGGCATGCCTGTGTGCTCAGCCGCTCAGTTGCGTCTGTTTGCGACCCCATGGATTGTAGCCTGCCAGGCTCCTCTCACCATGGATTCCTCCAAGCAATGATACTGGGGTGGCTCATCATGCCTTTCTCCAGAGGATCTTTCCAACTTGGGGACTGAACCTGCGTCTCCTACATTGCAGGTGTATTTTTTACCCATTGAGCCACTGCCTGGACAGAAGACTTATTTAGTCAAGGGAATCAGAACTGCAGAATATTTGACTATGGCCCTTAGTCTTGGTGTAGGATAAATTGATAAAAAACAGTCTATTTACAGGACTTTTTTAAAAAATAGGATAAACTCATGAGTGCTCTTGTCCTAAGAACAGCCCTAAACAATCAATCATTCCCTTTTTTTTTTTTT
>SJYV01018065.1:455034-569269 GCA_006410875.1 Neotragus pygmaeus
AAAAAAAAAAAAAAAGAGTTCTCATATCTTTTGCTTTGGGAGATTTGGTTGTGTTATTTTGGAATTCCCCAGTGGTCCACTGGTTAAGACTCCAAACTCCCAGTGCAGGCAGCATGGGTTTGATCCCTGGTCAGGGAACTAAGATCATACATGCCACGTGGTACAGCCCCAAAGAAAGAGAGATAGAGACAAGCTGGGGCCAGAGGTAGTCACTCTTATTAGCTGCCTGTTTCCAACCATTGTAATTCCAACATAGGAGCATCCATAGACAACAGACAAGGAGTTAATGTCAGTCCATCAAGGCCCCAGTTCAGGAGACAGGAATTCCACTTCAAGACAAGTGGAAACCACTGCAGAAAAGCAGAGGAGAAAAAAAGTCAGAAGAAGACAGGGCACTGAATGAATGGCAAAATCTCAAAGGCTTTGCTAGAAGCCCCCTCCCGACCAGCACCAAGCCCAGGCAGTAGGTGGAGGGGTGCAGGAGAGGTCAGAAATGCCTGTCCTGTGGAATGAACAGTCCCTAGCCCTCCAAAGTGAAAAAACCAACACTATTTCAGGATCTTACTAAGGTTTTAAGATCTACAGTGCTGTTGACACTCAGATGCCTCAGACACATCAAGGGTGACCCATGAACCTAATACTGATCAGAACACAGAATACTATTATTATCTATAGTAATGTGTGTGCCAACTCCATTCAACTGCATCCTAAATGAATTTTGGAAACAGAGCCCTTTCATGAAGAAGCAGTCCGGGTGGTGACAAAGCGTGGGCTCTCAAGTCAGACAGCATGGGTGCAGTGTCGAGCTCCACCCTCTGTGGCCTTGGTTTCAGGCAGTCAACCTATGAAGGCTGCACTAGTGAACTAGCAGCGCAGATTGAGCCCTACTGTATGCCAGACACCATGCTAGGTATTTTATGTATGTTCTACCCTCATAATAACACTGCAAGTTTCAGTAACTTGTCCAACATCACAAATGTAGAAAATGGCAAAGCTGAGATTTGAACCTAGGGCAGCCTGACTCCAAATCTCATGCCTCCTTCCTGTCTCAAATAGCATTTCTACATTATATATGATAGATTATGTTTCTACATTATATATGATAAAGCAGTCTTCGTCCTTCTGGGGGCAGGAGCAGAACTTCCTCCTGTGATTAGATTCGATGAGTTCCCCTCTGGGTTCGGCTGAGCAGAGTCCCAGCACTGCTTAAAGAGGTCCACTCATACTCTCCACTGATAAAATATTTAGCATAATTTCCTACAAATCCATGGGGACAGCAGTTCTCCTTTTTGACCACTTCATTCTCTCACAGTTACAAACCTCTTGGCATTAGTTTCGATTCCCTTGAACTTTCAGAGCCTTCTCACTTCTATTAAGTCATCAGCCTTGTCAAGGAACCCCCAACCACTCCGCAACATAAGAGAGAACAACAACACAGTTTGAAGACCTTCATTGTCCACAAATTATATTGCATTTGCACATTTCAGTAGAGAATAACTCCAGGCAGGAAGACTCACAGACCTATATGTAGATAGTTTAGTCTGTGAGTCCCCTCTTAATGTCTGCCTTTCATTCCTCTACATGAGGCACGTGCTTTTGACCCCATCCATGCACGGAGACTGTTCTCATCAAAGTCGCTGATGATGTTCTGGTGCAAAATGATAACAACTTATTTAATATAGAGAAAGTTACCTTGTATCTGAATATAGAGTATAAAAGTTCTCGAACACAACTATACTTCGATCAGTTTCTCCATCAACTTCTTTTAATATATGATTTACACTTATTCCTGAGTGCGAAAAATGCAGCAAATAATATTAATTATGTTTTGTCAGATATTGTCAAATTTGACTCTTACTTGCTACTGCTAACAGATCCTATCTTTTTATTTTTAATTTTGATAGGTCATATTTGTCTAATTGCGGCAAAAAACACAATGGAAAATTTACCATCTTTAACCGTTTTTAAGTGTCAGTTCAATGTCTGAAGTATATTCATATTGTTGTGAAGCAGGTCTCCAGGACTTTTTATCCTGCAAATCTGAAACTCTATACCCAGCAGAGAGCAAATCCTCATTCCCTCTTTCTGCCCTCCACCCCCTGGAAACCATGATTCTACTTTCCAGTTCTATGAATCTGATTACTTAAGAGTTGAGTCATTATGTTTTAAGACTGTGTCTTACAAATAGTATTTAGTTGAATATTTTTAAACCCAATCTGAGTCTTCACCTTCTAGTGTTTAGCCCAAATGTATTTACTGAAATGATAGATATGTTTGCATTTATTTTTGATATTTTATTGAATTCTTTTTGTGTGTTTCTGTGCTATGTACTTTATCTTCCATTTCATTATAAAGACTAGGTTTTTGCCTGCTTTTATCTATTTTAGTATTTTGGAAGTTGAACTCTATTTTTATTTTACTGGTGGCTATCTTTAAGTTCTCAAATACATCTAAACCCTTTATTCCTCTGATGATGAAATCAAGAGCAAGATCTCTTGCTATTCTCTCACAGGCGGGGATAGGAAATTTACCATCATCATCAACAGAGTGGCCTGAAGGGATAGGCTTTGTAAAAAGTACCACAAACAAACTTTTGGCCAAAAGGCAAAATAAAGGTCTAGTTACTAAACTTAGTTTCCATTAATCATTTCTATAATTCAAGCATCTGGAGTTTTAGCTATTAAGGTAGGAAACCTCTTATCCCTATACAGAAAAGGAAATAATTTTCTACATTTCTCCACCAACCATATCAACTATTTAATAAATTGTCCACCATTTACCCGAGAAATATTCATGGTAAACTGTACATTCTTAATCAAGCATGGCCTTGAACTCTCTTCTTAGAACTCAAGTCACACAAACTAATTTTGACTCTTCCCTAAATCAGCTGTAACAGGAAGGAAGTGAAGTGACAGTCGCTCAGTTGTGTCCAACTTTGCAACTCCACGGACTTCTCCAGGCCAGAACACTGGAGTGGGTAGCCGTTCCCGTCTCCAGGGGATCTTTCCAACTCAGGGATCGAACCCAGGTATCCCTCATTGCAGGCAAATTCTTTATCATCTGAGCCACAACAAAAGCCCAATAGGGAAGAAAAATCTGCTTCAAAAACTAAAGAATATATTCTAAATTCTGATGGAAGGACTCATATCTATATAGAAGGAATTTGTCTAGAAGTAACAGAAGGGAGCATCCACAGTTAAGTGGCATACCTACTACTATGTCCTGTACTAATTATAATAAGGACTTTACCATAAGAATAGGGCATTCATTTTTCTGATCATGGGGAAAACACTCTAGATGATATCAAAAAGCAACATTCCCTGTAATTTATTTTTATGCGTAACAATCAGATAAGTGAGAGAAGTGGTTAACCTGGACACATTTTGTCATTTTGATTTAAATAAGAAATGAATTAGCTACTGTGGTCCACCTGTGACCTTTCAGTCACATTAAAGGACACTCCACCAGAGTGACCCTTCTTTTGGCCAAGGTCCAAACCCCAGCTCTATTTCTCTTTTCTCCAGTTTAACAGAGGGAAGATCATAGTTTGAAAACAAAGTAACAATAAAAGAAGGAAGGTCTGGTCACTCGCTAGCCGCATGACTTGGGAAACCTCATTTTTCATTTTTAAAATGAGAATAATATCACCAACTACTTCATAAAATCATTTTAAGGCTAAAATAAAATAATGTATTATCAACAACCTAGCATGGTGCCTGGCCTCTAACAGGTATTCATTAAATAGTGTTTCTCAAAAAAATAAACACTTGGTCAATTTTCTAGTTTATAACGTAAAGAACAAATCCACATTCATTAAGGTAATACATTCGTAGATATATTCCATGTATAATTTGCATTCTTTTTTTTTTAATCACTTCACTAAATATAACCTTGACGTACTCCTTTTCCTATTTGGAACCAGTCTGTTGTTCCATGTCCAGTTCTAACTGTTGCTTCTTGACCTGCATACAGATTTTTCAGGAGGCAGGTCGGGTGGTCTGGTACTTCCATTTCTTGAAAAATTTTCTACAGTTTGTGGTGATCCACACAGTCAAGGCTTTGGAGTAGTCAATAAAGCAGACGTAGATGTTTTTCTGGAACTCCCATGCTTTTTAGATGATCCAACAGATGCTGGCAATTTGATCTCTGTGTATTCTAAATACATCTTGAACATCTGGAAGTTAACAGTTCACGTGCTGTTGAAGACTAGCTTGGAGAATTTTGAGTGTTACTTTGTTAGCATGTGAGATGAGTGCCACTGTGCAGTAGTTTGAGCATTCTTTGGCATTGCCTTTCTTTGGGATTGGAATGAAAACTGACCTTTTCCAGTCCTGTGGCCACTGCTGAGTTTTCCAAATTTGCTGGCATATTGAGGGTAGCATTTTCACAGCATCATCTTTTAGGATCTGAAATAACTCAACTGGAATTCCATCACCTCCACTAGCTTTGTTCATAGTGATGGTTCCTAAGGCCCACTTGACTTCACATTCCAGGATGTCTGTCTCTACGTAAGTGATCACACCATTGTGGTTATCTGAGTCATGAAGATCTTTTTTGTATAGTTCTTCTGTGTATTCTTGCCACCTCTTCTTAATATCTTCTGCTTCTGTTAGGTCCATACCATTTCTGTCCTTTATCGAGCCCATCTTTGCATGAAATGTTCCCTTGGTATCTCTAATTTTCTTGAAGAGATCTCTAGTCTTTCCCATTCTGTTCTTTTCCTCTATTTCTTTGCATTGATCGCTGAAGAAGGCTTTCTTATCTCTTCTTGCTATTCTTTGGAACTCTGCATTCAGATGCTTATATCTTTCCTTTTCTCCTTTGCTTTTCGCTTCTCTTCTTTTCACAGCTATTTGTAAGGCCTCCCCAGACAGCCATTTTGCTTTTTTGCATTTCTTTTCCATGGGGATGGTCTTGATCCCTGTCTCCTGTACAATGTCACGAACCTCATTCCATAGTTCATCAGGCACTCTATCTATCAGATCTAGGCCCTTAAATCTATTTCTCACTTCCACTGTATAATCATAAGGGATTTGATTTAGGTCATACCTGAATGGTCTAGTGGTTTTCCCTACTTTCTTCAATTTAAGTCTGAATTTGGCAATAAGGAGTTCATGATCTGAGCCACAGTCAGCTCCTGGTCTTGTTTTTGCTGACTGTATAGAGCTTCTCCATCTTTGGCTGCAAAGAATATAATCAATCTGATTTCAGTTATTGACCATCTGGTGATGTCCATGTGTAGAGTTTCTCTTGTGCTGTTGGAGGAGGGTGTTTACTATGACCAGAGCATTCTCTTGGCAAAACTCTGTTAGCCTTTGACCTGTTTCATTTTGTACTCCAAGGCCAAATGTGCCTGTTACTCCAGGTATCTCTTGACTTCCAACTTTTGCATTCCCATCTCCTATAATGAAGAGGACATCTTTTGGGGGTGTTAGTTCTAGAAGGTCTTGTAGGTCTTCATAGAATTGTTCAACTTCAGCTTCTTCACCGTTACTGGTTGGGTCATAGACTTGGATTACTGTGATACTGAATAGTTTGCCTTGGAAACGAACAGAGATCATTCTGTCATTTTTGAGACTGTATCCAAGTACTGCATTTCAGACTCTTGTTTACTATTATGGCTACTCCATTTCTTCTACGTGTTTCTTGCCCACAGTAGTAGATACAATGGTCATCTGAGTTAAATTCATTCATTCCAGTCCAGTTTGGTTGCTGATTCCTAAAATGTCGATGTTCCCTCTTGCCATTTCCTGTTTGACCACTTCTAATCTGCCTTGGTTCATGGACCTAACTTTCCAGGTTCCTATGCAATTAAGAAGGAAATGGTAACCCACTCCAGTATTCTTGCCTGGAGAATCCCATGGATGGAGAAGCCTGGTAGGCTACAGTCCACGGGGTCACAAAGAGTCGGACACGACTGAGCAACTTCACTCACTCACTCATGCAATTTTGCTCTTTACAGCATCAGGCTTTATTTCCATCACCAGTCACATCCACAGCTGGGTATTATCTTTGCTTTGGCTCCGTCTCTTCATTCTTTCTGGAGTTATTTCTCCACTGATCTCCAGTAGTATATTGGGCACCTACTGACCTGGGGAGTTCATCTTCCAGTGTCTTGTCTTTTTGCCTTTTCATGCTGTTCATGGGGTTTTCAAGGCAAGAATACTGAAATGGTTTGCCATTCCCTTCTTCAGGGGACCCCGTTTTGTCAGAATCCACCACGACTTTTCTGTCTTGGGTGGCCCTACAAGGCATGGCTCATAGTTAATTCATTGAGTTAGACAGGCTGTGGTCCATGTGATCAGTTTGGTTAGTTTTCTGTGATTGTGGTTTTCATTCTGTCTGCCCTCTAATGGATGAGGACTCGATGGATAAGAACCAACTCAATGGACATGAGTTTGAATAAGCTCTGGGAGTTGGTGATGGACAGGGTGGAGCACGACTGAGCAACTGAATTGAACTGAAATACAACCTGCTGAATCTTTTAAAAGATAGTACACTAATAGGTTAAAGTGGAGCCTAACAAGTGATAAGAAATGAACAGACATAGATGAAACATTCATATCAAAAATCAGTTTCACTTCCCAAGTATAAAAAGCTCTTACTTAAGGAAATTTCCTATGTGAGCCTAGCCCTAAAGCACTGAGTTAAACCAGGTCTCCCTGTAAAAAGTTAACCTAAAAGCCCACAGCTCCACCAAGTTTGAAATTAAAAACAAGCCTGAATTATATATTTTAAAGGTTATGTGCCTGATGAAGAGATGGGTGAGTTCACTCTCAGGTGATTGTAATATCTAGTACTTTCTACAATATCTTTATGATCTAAATTACAGTGTGTGGGGAAAATCATATGCTTTAGAAACAATGCCTCCCTGCCTCCCCCCACAACAGGATGACCCAAAGCCTTCTCTATCATGTCATTTAGAGCAATTATGCTGCCTCTCAAAAATCCAAACCAGCTATTTAAAAAATACTAAGGCTGGTTGGATTCCTTCTTTTTGAAATGTGAGGTGATCTTGTGTGTGTGGTTTCTTCCACTGACCTCTATACAAAGCTTAAGAGTACTTCCTAGTGGAGCTGGCTCCTAATGAATGCAGCGAGTGTACCTGCCACTTCAGCTATACAACATGGTACAGAAAATTGTATTTGAAAAAGCAACTGATGCCAAGAAAGAGGTATAGGTTAATGATGAGTGCACTAGAGATAGACTGTCTAGGTTGAAATTCCAGCTTCCCAAGACACGTGCCTGTGACCTTTGTCAAGTTAACGAATTTCTCTAGGCCTCAGTTTCCCTGATCTGAAACTAAGTATTATAAGAATACCTAGCCATGGATTTGCTGTAAAGTTTAAATGAGACAGGTAATCCCCACTCATCAAGCATGGCATCATACTCAATATGTTATCCATAAACAGAAGGCTCATCACACTATTTTGATTATAAAGAATTATCAATGAATTTTTGTCTCTTCTGGAAAACTAGAGCTACTGAAAATATTAGCTATTTCTAATCACCATAAAAACTAATCCAAAAGGCAATGAAATCCTCAAAGACACAGAATCTCTGAGCACCTACCATAATCCAGAAAAACAGCCTATTATCCTGCTAAATCCTCCCAACAGGCCAGTGAATTAGGTATTATCATCTCCAAATTAAAGATGAAGCTAAAACTCAGATAAATAATCACAGCTAAAATGGAGGAAGAGCTGTGAGTTAAACACCATCTCCTTCACTCCCAAATCTATATCCACACATGAGATCAGGTTGTTCCCCTTGATGTCTGATACTAGCATATCTCACTGAATGTGTGCCAATGAAAATACTGAAGAATGGAAACAAAATAAACCAAGATTGCATAATCAATAAGTATGTGCACATGTGTCTTTGTTAAGAAAGCCTAAACTATGGCTCATTTATTTAAAGCAACATTCAATTAGACAAATAGCACCATAAACACATAATTTAGATAGTCTCTTAATATGTCTCGGCAAGGGAAGATCCAGTACCATCTTTCTCCAATCTTACAAGATTCAGAATCCTGTACCCAGATGTTTTCTCAGTGTTACATTACTACCACCTTGAAAACTGAGCCCTCTCAGACATTGCGAGTGAAAATTTAAAATGTTTGAGTCACTGTGGAAAGCAGTTAGACAGTTTCTTATAAAACTAAATATGCATTTACAATATGACCTAGCAACTATACTTTTGAGCATTTATCCCAGAGAAATAAACTTTGTGTGCACACAAAAACTTGTATATGAACACTCATTGCACCTTTATTCATTATAGGCCCTAACTAGAAACAACCCAAACGTTCTTCAAGGGATGAATGCTTAAACTCAGATACAACCATACTACAGATCAGTACTGTTCAATAAATAGAGATGAACTTATTGAACCATGCAGCAATTTGTGTGGACCTTGAGGCATTATTCTTAGTTAAAAAAAAAAAGCCAATCTCAAAAAGTCATATACAGTATAATTCTAATTAGATACCATCTTCAAAATGACTAAATTATAGAGATGGAGAACAGAAAAGCAGTTACCAGAGGCCAGGAACAGTGGTGTGATTGGTGAATGTATAAAGGAATAGCTTAGGGAAGGGCCTTTATGGTGATAAACAGTTCATATCATGATTATGGAGGTGGTGACATGAATCTATGCATAGGATTACACTGCACAGAAATACATACATACATACACACTGGAGCATGTACAGACTGAACAAGGCATGTGCCAATGTCAGTGTTCTGGTGTTGATACTGTATTACAGCTACAAAAGATGTCATCATTGAGGGAGATGGGTGAGGGGAACATAGGCCTCTTCATCTACCAGTCACCTTCAATGAGTCCATAATGATAATTAATTCCGGAGTAAAAGTAAAAAAAACACAATATCAAGCAGTTTTTTAGCTTATCCTTATATGGAACCTTCTAAACAGCCTCAGCAACATTCTTCCCTTAATGAAGCTGCAATTGTCCCAAAACTCTTAATACTAGCAGCAGCCTGGCAACTAGAATCCATGTCAACTAATTCACCATCAATTCTCCATCATGGCTTTTATAAGGGAAGACAATAAAAACACAAACATATTAACATAGCCATAATAATAATACTGTTAGTTGCTCAGTTGTGTCTGACTCTTTGCAACCCTATGGACTATAGCCCTCCAGGCTCCTCTGTTTATGGAGTTCTCCAGGCAAGAATACTGGAGTGGGTAGCCATTCCCTTCTCCAGGGAATCTTCCCAACCCAGGGATTGAACCTGGGTCTCCTGAATTGCAGGAAGATTCTTTACTGTATGAGCCACCAGGGAAGCCCAACATAACCGTAGGCTCTGGCTTTCAGTAATACCATTCCCTCAGTGTTCAATGCTTGGGAATCTTTACCCAAATGAACAAGGCTATGAATACATCTAGACTTGGAAGCAATCGACTCTGCCCGAAAAGGTCAGGAGAGGCTTCTTCCAAGAAGGGAAATTGGAGCTGAGTTTGAAGGTTAAGAAGAACGTCACCTGGCAGAACTGGAAAGAAAGAGCATTCCAGAAGTGAAAGACCTGGGACAACACCCCAAATTTAGAGAGCTGCAAGGAAGGGAGAAGAGGATGTGACAAAAGTGCAACGTAGCCGTGGGAAAGAAGGGACACAAGGTCTTAAAAGCCCAGAGTGACGTGTTATAAGCAGAAAGTTTTCAAGTTCAAAGTTACATATCCACCATAAACCACTGAGGACAGGAGGTCTCTTAACACTTCTCTTTTATTTTGTTTAGGATACCTACATAATACTTCTTCTCCTCACATGTGTATCTTCTGCTAGTTAATATAAACAAAATATCATGGTTCTAACAATTCTCCCAATAATTATGATAATGTAGTGCTTTGTCAGTTTGTCTTCTGACTAAGCAAAGCAAGTAGATTCTTTTGGGGAAGTAAAATTAAGCCAAGGAGGAAAGATATCAAAGTCACCACCCCAAATTATACAGTAAAGCTAATCTCATTAACATATTCTATGCATATTTATTTTTATCCAATCTTACCTTTTCTCAAAGCTTGTTTATCCTCTAAAAATAAATACAAGCTATGTTTTAAGTTAGTAAACTGGAAAAAAATAAAATGTTCAGGGGGTGAGTACAAATACAGAGGAATTCTGCCACGAAGAACCAATAATTCTTGATTTAAATTTAACAGCTTTGTTCACTGTGGCAGTAAAGTATTAATGGCATTGTAAAGTTGAATTCACATGGGCAGTAATTCACAATCTCTGGAACAGAGTCTTTATTTTATGTCAAGTCATTACATCAGTAAAAGTTACCAAAAATAAACCCATTTGACTTTCAGTATTTTAGACAATAAATAGAGTCTTTTCTCCCAATGTCAAGTTAGCTTTGAAATATGCAGGCTTATTAACAGTGAAAATTTCCATGACATCAAAGAAATGTACACCCTATCTCATAAATATATCTCATAACTAACAAATATGATTCTGTTTCTTATAGTTTGTGAGGTGTCTTCTGTTCTTTGAATTAACCTAAAACCCCAAGTATGAAATACACCCTTTGTGCTGAATGAGGTCAGCTCTATGTTCAGCACTTTAGATTGTTTTCAAATGTGCTTTGGCCCAGAATCGGTCAATCACTCTGCAATGACTATAGCATAGGGTACACAAAGTCGTGGGATCCCCTGTCTACCTGGGAAGGGCAGAAGGAAGCAAGCAATTCTAGAGGGATACAGGGATGCTACTTAAAGGTCAAACATCAGGGTGGGTCATTCACCTACAAGAAGTACCTAAGGCACCAGCCCCCTCCTCCCCCGGCCCAGCTTATAAGAAAAGAAGGAACCAATTACCTTCACATCTAATAAACCATGGACTTAATTAGGAATAAGTCTTATTCCTTTTGTGCTTCCCTGGTGGCTCAAACAATAAAGAATCTGCATGCAATGCAGGAGACTTGGGTTCGATCCCTGGGTCAGGATGATTCCCTGGAAAAAGGAATGGCTACCCACTCCAGTATTCCTGCCTGGAGGATCCGATGGACAGAGGATCCTGGCAAGCTACAGTCCATGGGGTCGCATAGTTGGACTCATCTGAACAACTAACAGCTGGAGTCTTATGTCTTTTCATGTTTTCAGTTCCTACAATGCTGCTCTATATGTTTTTGGACTAAATGAGTGACTGACTGAATGGATGCATTGGTGCAATGAAAAAGCAGTTAAAAGATGGAACAATGGATTATTAATTCACTTATTTTTTTGTTATAAACATTTATCAGGTACTTGTTATGAGCCAAACCGCATGCCAGCTAGTAAGAAAAAGACAATAGGAAATAGCAGATAGATGACAGCAGGGAAAAAATAGGACAAAAGAGAGAAGAAAGGGAAAAGGATTAAGTCTGGTCCTAACAAATGTCATGATTTCAAACTGATACACTGGTTCCAGGACAGAAGGAGATACTTTTAAAATTCTGTCCCTGGAAAGAGGCTGATGTCCTGTGGGGAGAATAGGCAATGTCTAAAGGCCGAAGACTAATGCACATACAACAGGCCTTCATCGTCACTGTGAGGCTGAAAGCTTTAAAAATCTCATTTCAGAAGTATTTATTAATCCTGCACAAGAGCTCAGATGAAAGGGATGTGGGGAGGGGGCCTGGCAGTTTCTCAGAATCAGTGGACTCTCATGGTGTCTGGTTTAGGACTCTCTCTTAGATAGGATCCCTTGCCCTATGTAAATTGGCCCCCTACTTCAGAGCCAGGGGTCATTTTCTCTGTGGTCAGTTTGTCTTAACCACAGGGATTCTTAAAGAGGCTTAAGCCACACAATTTCAAAGGCACGGTTTTGCTTCAAATTCAGTTTTGCTTCAAATTCAGTTCTGCTTCAAATTCAGTTCAACACAGTCAAAGAACAGATTACCATCCCCAAAGGATTTTGAGCTATCATGAACAAAAGAATGGAACTTAACCAGGAAAAACCTGGGGGGAAAACAGGACATTTGGTCATCCCAGCCTGGTGGCAGCTCGCACAAAGGATGCAACGTTAAAAATAGAATCAACAAACATTCACGTGGAGATGGTATCTAGAAACAGGACAAAGACTGATGGCATCCCTCCCCTGAAAGGACCTTGAAGGAGGAAGCTAGAGACCACAGGCATGCATGCACACAGCAAGACAGTTGGAGAAATGTTTCAGAGGAGAAAAAAAAAAAAAGCCCTTGGTTTTGCTATTTCACCTACATTCAATATCCCTGGTTACAGAGTAGGAGGGAGCATGGGACAGAGAAAGGTTATTAAAGAATAAATAGACTATTCTCTGGTCTCAGGGACATTTACTCCTAGTTTATACTGCTCTTTGGGCACTTGGCCCCACAGTTTGCAGACCCATTCTCCTTGCAGGGTTCATTAAGCACAGAGGCCCATACAAACCAGTCCTTTTTCTCTATCGGAAGTTCCGACTTTCACTCCCAAGTTTCAACTGACAATGGATGGATGTGAAATGGATGAATTCAGACATTTAATATTCAGGTTCCCTAGAATTTAGAATCCCAAATTCCAGAATCACCACATATCCTTAAATCTCAAAAGAATCATCGACATCTCTAATACTGATATACCCATGAGACTTAATCTTCATTCTGTTAAATGTCAGGTAGTTAGAATAGGAAAAAGGAGTCCAGAATGGCGGTGGCTAAAAGACAAGGAAGGGAAAAGCCTGTGAAAATAGAACAAAGGAAGGTCCGAGGACCAGAGTGAAGACTTCGGGTAGAACAAACGGCACTCCTGGCTCCTCTTTCTACATGTTTTCCCTCCCCTGGGCCTGCCCTATGTAAANGTGGCTAAAAGACAAGGAAGGGAAAAGCCTGTGAAAATAGAACAAAGGAAGGTCCGAGGACCAGAGTGAAGACTTCGGGTAGAACAAACGGCACTCCTGGCTCCTCTTTCTACATGTTTTCCCTCCCCTGGGCCTGCCCTATGTAAACTGGGCTAGCCAGTTTCTTCTACCCAAGGTCCTCACTCCAGTCCTCGGACCTTCCTTTGTTCTATTTTCACAGACTTTTCCCTTCCTTGTCTTTTAGCCACCGCCATTCTGGACTCCTTTTTCCTATTCTAACTACCTGACAATTCCAACCTAATTCCCATAATACAGACATAGGTCATATCTCTTTCTATGAAGTGTTGCAGGAAGGTGAGGATGATACAGCCCTGTGTGTACCTGTGGGAGCCATTGAGCCTCCAACACACAGGAGCATGTCTAGAAAGAAACCAGAATAGAAGCCAGAACTCATGGAGGCAGAACGTCATCTTTTTTATTCCATGAATGTATCTGTCATGAGTCTTCTCAATAAATAAGCCATGTTTTCTTATTTAATCTTTTAATTGGGACTTTATCTTACATCTCTTTGCCTGAATGAAGGATACTCTAAAAAGGCTGCCTGAATATACAGCTATAAAGGACAAAGACTGCTTTTTTTGGAAAAGCACTATATACAAGCAGGTGTTTATTACTCTGAATCAGTGGTTCTTGAACTGTGAGTTGTATCTCATTTACAGTTCCTAAAATGGCTCATGAAATTGACTTTTTGAATGGAATAAAATGCAAGGGAATGAAACAGAATCGAAAGGAAAATATTAGAATGTATCACATAATGTCAGGCTATGATTTGGTGAAACTTTTACTATAGTGCTGACCCCAGATTTGATTTTTAAAATAAAAAACCACTTCTTTGGATGATGTCAAACTGCTCCTGAATTTTGAAAAAATGACGAACTATTCATAGCATTCATATTACTCTGAATTTCTCACTCCATTACAATGCTTCAGAATCATTTCAGCTATAATTAGATAAAGTCTCAAATCCTTCAGTTTAGTCTCAAGAAAAAGAACACTAATAAAATGGGTTGAGGCTTTACAACCACATTCCTCGTCCCTGAAGCATGGACCAGCAAATGGAAGAAGGTGTAAATCCACCATCCAAACCATCAAGCTCCTGTATTTCTTAAAGCAGTCTGTTCCAAAGACATGGCATCCTGACCCCATGAACTGTGGGACAGACCCAATGAACCACAGAAGGGTTTTTACTAATATTTTTAAATGACTTTAAAAAATTATAATAGATAAAATATCTAAGACCAGAAAAATAAAGTGTACTCTAAAATAAGTATATCAAGTATGTTTCAAAAATCTCCATGTGTATTATGTTTTTAGTAAGAAAAATGCCTGACCTATGATTCAGTCAAGCATTTCAGAATATCAGTAATATTTCATGATTTAAAAATTTTACTTCCATAATTTTCTTAATCAGTATTTATCCTTGATTGCTGCAAAACTTATTTCGTCCTTAGAGCATACATACACAAATAAATTTTAAATGAAAACACAATATTTAATAAATTCCTTTCTGTATAATTCACTCTTTCTACATCTTTAATCAACTTTGCTTTAATGAAGGCATAATTATTCTAATTGGGGTTCTTTAACTTGATCCTTTTACATTGCTAAAGCAAAAGTCAGTGTATTTTTCAAGTAAGTTTGATTCAAGCTTATTGATAAAGGTCATTGATTCAGGTGGACTAAACATTTAAAGTTATTTAAAAATCACTAAAAGCATGCAAGTAAAAGGCTTATTATTATCTATTTAAGCTTTTCCTTCTTCTCCTTTTTGTTTTTGTCAGAACTAGGGCATCAAGATATCCCTATCTATCTGTCCATACATCTCTCCATAGAGCAATTAATCCTCTTTCTTTCTTTATACTTCCCTGAAGTAAAGTGAAGTCACGCAGTCATGTCCGACTCTTTGCAACCCCATGGACTATAGCCCACCAGGCTCCTCAGTCCATGGGATTTTCCAGGCATGAATACTGGAGTGGGTTGCCATTTCCTTCTCCAGGGGATCTTCCCGACCCAGGGATTGAACTTGGGTCTCCTGCATTGTAGACAAATGCTTTATCGTCTGAGCTACCAGGTAAGCACACATACTTCCCTGACATAGTACATATATGTAGTAGGTACTTGAGAAAAAAAATTTCTGAAATGAAAGATTGTAAAAGACATTAAATTTATTCTAACATTAATTACAGCCTAACTTATTTATTAATTTTATCCCTGAAAGCAAGTTCTTTCTACCTCTACAACCTATCTTCTTTAATCAACAGGCAGCCATCAATCCAAGCATTGAGTATTGTATCCTCTCAATTGACAGCTTTCTGCCTTGATTAAGCTGCATGAAGACTATTATGCAAGGAATTCAAGAGCATAGAAAAAAGAAATTCAACCATCAGAAATATTACAAACAAAAAACCTTCTAATTTTTTTTCCCAAATGTTCTATAAAATTCCAATCATTTCTCTTATCAAAAATTTAAATCACTCCAGATTACCCCCAATACATAATAATGAAAAACTGAATTTTGTTGTTTTCCCAGGAATATCTGAAAGACCAGTTGAAAAGACCAGTGGGTACAGAAACTAATGTAAAACATCAACTATCCCTATCAATTCCCTTCTACATTCATCTTAATTACAAGCTATCTTCCCCCAAATAATCATCTAAATCTACAGCCAAAAGGAGAAAAACCAAGTGTTAGACAGCAATCAAAAGTAATCATATTTTTCTCTTGTGTCATACACCACTGCCACAAGTATAAAGCAGAATTATTTGGACCAATTTCCAAAGATGTCACTGTAAATTAAACATACTCGCAAAAGTTTTTATCTTATTGTGGTTTCATATCAGTAGTCTGCAAAATTTCAAAGTTCTGAAGAAACTGAGAACAGAATAAATGAAACTTGTTTTATGTCTGTTTTCATACGCTAAAAAAAAAGCATAGAAACTATGAAGAATAACAACACAGAAAAAGCCATTATCTGCTTGTAGATTTTTCTTTGTGGTTTATTTCATGTCTCCAATCCCAGGCTGGCTTGTAAATCACTCAGCCTAAAATCATGGCACAATTCCCACTCCCACAGACAAGTACAATGCACTCAGGGAACACAAAATAATTTTTATTAGTTTAATCCAGACACTTATGAAAAGATAAGCCTGCTATGAAATGCCACAATTCATTCACTTATTCACATATGCATGTAACACCAGCTATGTGTCAAGCCCTCTGCTGGAGGACGCTGTCAGGGAGGAGACATGCCTCCACTCCTCCAAGTTTATAATCAGGTGGTAGACAAAAGACCAAATACAAATAACCAGAGGTCAAGGTCAAATGCTGTAAATAGCACTACAATGAAATAAACAAGATTCTCTAGGAGGCAAGAAGGGGCCGATTATCCCAGGTTTATGTGATCAGGCAGGTTTTTTTTGCAGCAGATCACATTTAGATTGGCTTTTGAAGGATGAAGAGGGTTTTGAAAAGCAGAGATGGATGGATAATTTGAAAAATGAGAAGGGAATGCTGACACTCCTCAGAGGTCTAGTACATATGCTAACACCAGGCTATGGGCTTTTATGTATGGTATCCCATAATCCTTTTTCAATGGGGAAGGAAAACAGGATTCAGCTACAGGATCTGAGAAGAAGCAAAAAGGCAGGCAAGGTGAGATGAACACAAGTAAAGAATATCTCCAGTGTTAATAAGCGAAAAAGTCTGAACTTCAGCAGAAAGAAAAATGGAACTCAGTACTTCAGTTCCCTCATCTGTATAATGGGCCTAACATCTATACCTGCCTTGCAGGCTTTTCATATGATCAGTGCATGGAATAACATACATAAAATCTTTTACTCACTGCTTGGCACATAATCAACACTTAGTTCAGTGTTAGCCACCAGCATCATCTACCCCTAGACTAAATAATTCCCTCCCTATCATCATCCTCCAAATGACATGGTTTCAAAGACACTTGCCCACTTCTTGGTCTCCTTCAACCTGCTAACATCCTCCTAAGATATGGTTTATCCAAAAAGAAACCAACATACTCTCAGTGGTTTGGCTGGAATATGATACAGAAGGACAATTATTGCCCATACTCTCAATAATGAATAGAGAGAACAGGTTATGGTCCCTTTGATAGAGCCAATGTAGAATGACCAGGAGAGAATCTGCAGATGAAATGTTACAATTTAAACATTCAGGTAACACACATAGAGATCAAGGATGAATACTACAAGGGCAGAATACCATACAGGAAGAGGCCATGAATGGTCACTGACTCCAAATAGCTTAGAGAAACTCATTACACGTTCAGATTCTGAGAGAAGCCACTCGAGGCATTCCTGGCCATACCCGCTCTACCACAACTGCCTAACCTACAAGAAGTTGGCAGCAGCAGCAGCTCCTGTAACCAATCAATACACATTCAAAACCAGGGCCTCAGGGATTCAGAAAACCACCACAAGTGGCAATGGAGTCTAATTATGTCTAACTAACAAAGAAGCTACCTCTTGCATGTAAAGTAGGAAGCATGAAAATAACCCCCAAAAGGTATGATTCCTTTGAATAAACCATTATGAGCCCCCAAAGCGAGGCAGTCTGTCACAAGAAAAAAGAGGTTCTACTTCCAGTGATCCCAATAATCCCAATAGAAGTAACCATTAATCCCAATAGCAGGCACTCCCATCATTTCTTTATGCAGCACCGTCATCAGAAGTATCATTTTTGAAATATTAAGGACAACCTGTGGATAAGACACAGCTTAGGAAAAGGACAGAGCTAAGTCTAACCTTAAAATATGGGAGAATGCGATTTCATTTTATCTAACCTAAAATGAGAGGGAAAGGGAAAAGTATCAAATTAAATTCAGCAGCAGGCTGATAATTCTGTAGCCTGGTGTGACAAAACAGTGCGTGCTTTACAGGTTAACAGTGATAATTAAAAGATTTCGGGGGGAGAGGTGTGGAATCAAAGCCATACAATTAAGAGAACCAATAAAGATATGCTGAAAGGATAGTCAAGTCATTGATGAGGAGGAACAAAGAAATAGCAGAGTCAGGCGGCTTGAAGAGAGAAGAGACACGACTGAGAGAACGATTGATGGCTAGACCACGCAGCTCACCCCTGAATAAAGAGAGGATGTTAGTTACGGGAAAAGTAAAGGAATCAAGGGACTGTGAGAGTTTCCAACAAGGAGCCAACCAAACTTAAAAGTTTCTCCCAAGGAACAGTTTACAGAGCAAAGAAAATTTTTAGAGTATCTCTACATTTTACTTACTATCCCATTCAACCTCCTCGTGGTTAAGTAGAGGAAGACACGGCCCAAGTGACCTGCCTAAGGCTGCCAAGTTAAGGCACTACCTGAGCAGAGACTGGACACCCAGCTCCCAAGTCCACATTCACTGTTCTTCCTTCCTAATGACCCAGTCCAAGAATAAAAATTAATATAG
This sequence comes from Neotragus pygmaeus, assembly GCA_006410875.1. NCBI lineage: Eukaryota > Metazoa > Chordata > Mammalia > Artiodactyla > Bovidae > Neotragus > Neotragus pygmaeus. The sequence continues at coordinate 473,349 of SJYV01018065.1, forward strand.
CTAGAATTCTCTCAAGAAAAAATCAAAGCTAATCTTCATGGTTGTAATGAAGGATACAAGTAGAAGATTAATTGGAATAACAACCCAGTCACTTCAAGCCTCTATGATCTGCCCTCAAACAGGAAGCTCTGAAAAGTAGAAATACTGACACCTCTACTGGTCACCTGTAAGATACTGACCTTCATGCCAAGAAGCCACTGTCCAGACTGCACCCAGAGCCCATGATCTCAGCTCTTATATGCTTGCTCCTCAGCATCTTAGTATGTCCCACACAGAACATACTCTTTGAGATTAAAGCTCTGAGGCTGAGCTCCTGGGGTTTCTGCATCATTCCTGAAAATTAATTTTGGATCTTCTAGCCCGTCTATTTTTTCTCAGAAATAAAACATAAATATTCAGTATTTTAAGTTGCTGTAAATTAGCACAAAACACACAGAAATAGAGTCTTAAGGCTCTATTCAAACTCCCTATTCACCTATTCTCCACAAATGAAAAACTAAGCTTAGAATCATCCTAACCGATGCTTTACAAGAAATAGTAATGCAGAGACAAACATACATGGAAGATTGTTTTTGCCTTGTGTTTCAGCTTCTCCTTAGCAGCTGTGGAAAATCTCTAGGAAACAAAGAAGGTTTTGAGAGGATTCCCTTTGAGTTCTGCTGGCAGCCTTCCAATGCACAAAGCCACACAGAGGCTAACAATAGAGACAGGTATTCAGAATCTGCATTAATACCTGACCTGAAGCAGGAACAGCACACACCTATACACCTGGTTTACAGGAGGCTCTACAACTGGTGTAGAAATCTAGTTCTTCTTACACATCCTGTCTTCCTCTAAAACTCCTCTAAGCATCTGCAATAGTCTCTACCCTGAATGGCAGAGCCAGTACTGCCAAACCCAGGATCTCTGTTAAACTCTGCCTGGAGGAAGCATCCTGCATCATTGATCACAGCATTCAGCCTCTTAGATCCCAACCCAGACACAGCAGCTTTATTTGCAAACCGCAAGGTTCTCAGAGTTTTTTACGTTCAGTTCCTCCAAAAAAATCCTAAATGCCACCACTATCCTTTACTATAAAGAACAGAAAAAAGTCTATAGATGCCACATAGATATCATAAGATTGCTCCAAAAAAAACCATAAACTGGGATGGTTTGTTTCATGTGTCAACTTGGCTAAGCTATGGTATCCAGTTATCCAATCAAATACTAATCTAATCAAAACTAACTGCTCTGAAGATATTTTATGGATATGGTGACACCTATAACATGCTGACTTTAAGACAATTATTCTAGATCATGTGGGTGGGGCCTCATCTAACCATTAGGAAGGCCTTAACAAAAACACTGAGGTCCTGAAGAAATCCTGCCTCGAGACTTGCAGCATCAATTCTCATCCAAGGGTTTCCTTATATAGAGAGATATATAACATAAATACAAAGATAGATATAAAAATCTCCTACCAGTTCAAGTTCTCTGGAAAGCCCCATTGCTGATATATAATCCAGTTCCGTATTTGTATCACTGCAAACCCATTAAAATCAATTGTAAACTCAAATGCTGATGGGAGGCCAAGGAGGTAACGTCACTGGGAAGAAGTGGATGGTAGATATCAGATAGCAATACACAGGCTGCCTTAGTGCCCGGAAGACATGAGGAAGTTGCTGGGAATTACACTGAATGGTGGATACGTCTGCTTACAGGAGATGACAGTGCCACCAGGCTGCAATGGGGAATCAGTGCCAGTAGATGTTCCATTCGTTAAAGAGAAGCCAGAAATCCATACTTTTTTTTTTTTTTAGAAATCCATACTTTTAAAAGTTAACCCCCCACCCCAATCAAATTTAAAGCATCCTATAATCCAACCCTTCGGAGATCAAATAAAACAAGTCCATGAGCCAGAAGAGAGAGAGAAGGAAAACCAGCTCTACGGATTCTACATACATTAATTCATTTAGTCTTGAAAACATTGTCATAAGGTACTCCAGTTCAGTTGCTCAGTCGTGTCCAACTCTTTGCAACCCTATGAACTGCAGCACGCCAGGCCTCCCTGTCCATCACCAACTCCCAGAGTTCACTCAAACTCACGTCCATCAAGTTGGTGATGCCATCCAGCCATCTCATCCTCTGTCATCCCCTTCTCCTCCTGCCCTCAATCCCTCCCAGCATCCAAGTCTTTNCCTCCACTTTAGTCACTTCTTGGACATTCAAATTGGTAGCCATTGTAGTAAAGTGGGTCAAATTCAGATATACCACTCATTATATTGCACACATCTCTGAAATTTTCCCTGAAGAATCTCTTTCTCTTCAAATTTCTACTCCCTAGGAGGGCTACTTACATCTCTGTCTTTCTTATCTCTCCCTCCCCTAAAAGTCTCTGTTGTAGTGGAGCAGTTAGGTGTCACTGAGTCTGGGTATCTATTACCACCTATTAGTATTATTTGACCTATTTTGGGCAAGAATCTTTGAAAGGGAGAGGGGCACGATTCACAGTTGGCTGTTTTCTGTCTAAATCTGTCAAGCATCACTCTCATGTCTGCCTCACCAGTGCTGAACTTTTTCACACTCTTATGTATCAGTCGAGTGGAGATTGAGTTTCCACAAAGAAGAATTTTTTTTTTTCCACCACATATGATATACTGATTTGCTCTGAAGTTCAGGCTGTAATTTTTTCTCCCTAGGCAAGCTTCTGAGGCATTTTGCCAAAGTAAGTGTTTAAAAGGTGACATTCTCTTAAACATCAGAGAAGTTGAACTGAAACCCAACTATTGGTGGTGAAGGCAGAAAACAACGGAATGGCTATGGGCACTTGCCTGGGCTCTTGATAAGAGAAGTAAGGAATGTATACAGGTTCAGTTCAGTTGCTCAGTTGTGTCTGACTCTTTGTGACCCCATGGATTGAGCATGCCAGGCCTCCCTGTCCATCACCAACTCCTGGAGTTTACTCAAACTCATGTCCATTGAGTCGGTGNTCTTTTCCAATGAGTCAACTCTTCGTATGAGGTGGCCAAAATATTGGAGTTTCAGCTTTAGCATCAGTCCTTCCAACGAACACCCAGAACTGATCTCCTTTAGGATGGACTGGTTGGATCTCCTGTACTACTATTATGCTATTTTTGCAGATGAGGAAACTGAAGCATGGTCACATGACTAGTAAGTGGGGCGGCCAGGATGTCAATTCTGGCAGAAGCCACAGACAATTTTGCTTACCTTTGGTCTACAGTTCTCATCCTGAAGAGCTTGAAGCTCTGACTTTTCACTTCTGGATGTTACAATAACTCAAAAAGACAGTCATAGAAACTTTACAGGTGGAGAAAATGTAACACAGAAAACTAAAGACGTATTGAAGGGTTCACCCAAGTAGTCAAGCCAATAATTCAACAGATGCCTCTCTCCTCCCCCTTTCAACTCAGAAGGTACACCATTCTCAGGGAAGCTAATCACTATTGCATTTCTAATGAATGGCCTGGCTGGGCTTTTGTATTATTATAATTCACCAAGTTTTAAATTAAACATTTTAATCACCATCAGTGCTAAATATAGTAACCCCAGAGTGTCCACCACTTAGTTTAAAAAACTAAATGCCACAAGTACAATAGAAAGCTCACCAGCATTTTTTTAATCACTTAAAGAAACAAGAATCCTGAATTTTATGTGTATCATCTACTTGTATGTGGCAGTGTTGACACTATTACTTCACATGTAAGTTCAGAATGTAATGCCACTTTGCATGCTTTCAAGCCTGAACAAAATGGCACCATAAGGTATATATACACTTTGGCAACTTGTTTTTATTTTCTCACTGTGATGCATTTGACATTTCTTTCTATACTGTGTAACATTTCATTGTATGACAATAACACAGGTTATATATCCATTTGTTTGTTATTAGATATCTAGTTCACATTATGCACAAGGCAACAGAACACATTTTTACACGTGTCTTCTTGTGGACAAGCGGTGACAATTATACTATGTTAATGAGTCAGACACATTAGGGAATTCTATATAATTTTGCAATTCTCCTGTAATTCTAAAATTAATTCAAAATAAAGTTTTGCTTTGTTTTTTTAAAGAACATTTTCTTGAGGCCACTCAAAGGAATCCTTCCATATGACTGCAACACTTTATGCTAAATATCAAACACAGATGAGGCCTCCATAGTTGGTGGGCACAAAGAGGCTGCCTCCTCAGAACCCAAGCCCAGAAATGTCACAACTCCACCATGTGAACGTGGCTGTTAAGAACGCCTCAAATATCTGAGCTTACATATGGTCAAGTATGTTAAGTAAAATCAAAGCAATTCCTTGCATATTTATGAACCAAGACAGGAAGAAGCTATTTAAATTGAAAAGATAGCAAAGACTCACTAGAGTCAAAAAGCCTCTCAAGCTATAGCACCTCTCTATATGTTATGACTTGTCTTTTTCATAGGGTAAAACTGAATCTAAGATTTAATTCTATGCATTCGGGGCACATCTAAAAGTTTGAGGCACCTTAAAGCATGCAAGAGGGAAAAAACTCTCTGAGTTCAAACATTTCTTCCTTCTCTTCTTATTCTTTCCAAGAGGGCAGATTCCTTGTGCTATGAGAAAATCGTGTTTATATAAAGGTTCAGAGTGTGGGACTGACAGGAGCTAATGCACTAAATCCAAGCCCAACCACCTCCCCTAGGAAGCCTGCCAGGACTAACCTCACCCGAACCACATCACTCAGCTCCCCCTCTCTCCCTTCGGACTTGCACATTTTCTTTGGCCTCAATCACTTAGCACTTGTGGATGTTTTGATTGGGATCATCTGTAAGTCCCTGTTATGTTGTTTTGTCTTCCTACACAGATTGTAAACTTCTTGAGGCGTTATGTCAGTGCATCAACAAGGGCAATTGCCAAAATATAGCAGATAGAAGCCGAACTGGAAACTAGGAGAATATTTAGTTTCCAGTAAGATCTCTGCAGCCACAGCCTAAGGATGTTATCATCTTTGGGGAGATTTAGATCCTTCAAACTCTTTCTTCAGTTTCTGAGATTATTGCTTCCCATTAGATTCTATTTATAGGTCATCCATTCATTTCACTTTCTTCTACTGACAGTTTATTACATGCAAGACACAGGAACCCTGGGAGATTTCATCTTTGCCAATAAGAAACAAATGATTTTACTTTGCTACCTCCCCAAATATAAGTAGCTCACTATCAACCAAAGATTACTTAATAAATGTTCATTCAAGCATCCAAGTGATGAAGCCAGTGGCTGGGGAATAAACAAGCTCAGCAGATTCTTTATTTGAAGAGTAATTTCTCTATCTAGCCTTCTCAATCATGGCCCACACTTGGGAACAGTTTGACATTTTAGCACCATATGGCTCAGTGAGGATCCAAAGGCCACACTAAAACCTGCCAGGCCGCCTGGCATTTCCCACACTTGCCCATGCGGGCGGCAGCAGGCACCCAGCTCACAGCTACAGCCTGAGTCAGGTCTAGGGGGACTGGAGGGCCCTAGCGGATGCCAGGTCAGCAACAGCCAGAGCAGCAGCCACAGAGCTTTGTGGTTCAGCACCACAACGCCAAAACTAATAATCTAANGCACCCAGCTCACAGCTACAGCCTGAGTCAGGTCTAGGGGGACTGGAGGGCCCTAGCGGATGCCAGGTCAGCAACAGCCAGAGCAGCAGCCACAGAGCTTTGTGGTTCAGCACCACAACGCCAAAACTAATAATCTAATGCCCATTTGCCCAGATTTCTGGCACAGCTGTGAAAATACCCTGGTGGTTTTGGAACCACGTGTCTTTTCATCAGAGGAATCTCATCATCGCACCCTACTCCAGAACGCCATCTCTCTGAAGCACACCACGGTACACTCACTCTTCGAGAGATGCTTGCCAATATCAAGGAACCTACTGGGACTATCGGGACAGACAAAGAACCAAGATGTGAAGAGGGTTCCTACCCCCTAACAACCTCCTTTTCTGAAAGCCTGAGCTTCGTCATCAGAGATTTGTTTCCTACTAGATTATAAAACACCTTTTGCTTGTTAAAATTTCAAACAGTGCTGTACTTTTTAAGTTATAAATTCAGACCTCTTCTTGTGCCTCTGTAAGAGCAGCTTGCTCTGCAGTGAAACAATATTTATGTTGTGAGAAGGAACCATGTAGGAGCCGAGGCAGGGATGGGGTACCTGGCAGGGGCTCAAGGTAGTAGGTGTCAGAGGGGAGGGAACGAGCGCAGGAAAACAGTACAGGAAAAGGCGGGTGTAAACGGAAGACTCTACTCAAGCGTTGTAATGAGGGTGTTTTATAAACATAAGTGTTAAGGATCAGGCTGTGATCAAGGAACCATGTCCCTAGGCAATGCTTTGCTCTAACTGGCCATGTCTCATTATTCCAGGCCTTAAAATCTCTCTTAAACAACACACACAGGCACATATACATACACTAATAAGCTCCTATCCTAGACCTGAGATTGGTTCAGCTCACATAAAACCGACTACATGCAAGCATATGCTCTTCAGGAAAAGGGCCTCAGGGCTTGCGATAATGCAGTATTATATATTAAGAGATACAACAGAAGCCTTCTCAGTTTATAGTAACAAAACTGGCTATTCAGAGGATGAGAAATTCCAGAGAGACTTAGCCTTCCTTACTTAATAACAGCAAATCTAGATTTATATAAATCTATATAAAAAACTAACACAGTCATTAAACAAGATTTTTATACTTCTTCAGGCTCACCTAATTTCATCCTTCTCTCTAGTAAGCTCTGCGTTCTACTAGACATACATGCACTCCAGGGATGATTTTAGAAACATGATTTGCATGGAAATGCTTATTTTCATCTGACTTAGACTCTAAAGCCAGAAGTCTAGGTCACAGCAGCCAAGCCAAAAAATTAAAGCAAGGGAGGGGCATGAGAGCAAGTATGCAAAAATATGACAATCTATTATTTGACATCATCCAAGTTCTCTTAAACTGCGTACTTCATTAGAACGTGCTCAAATGTTTATTTCCAATATAGAAAGTGAAATAACTGGAAGATACAATGGTCTAACAGGATAAAACATGCTTCCCTTAGTGAGTGGCCCATGTAACAAATCTGAAGATCTGACATCTAAAGTCACAATGTGGCAGTATTTATCACACACTAATAACGTCCATCAGTTTTTGCAGCAGGAATCCAAGGTGACATTACAGAGGGACTCAGCTTTGGGAAGCAGTTGGATATCAAATGCTTTGCCAGAAAAATTTTGTAAAATCAGCCTTTTCTATGGCTGGCAAGAGGAAGAGTTTTGAAATCTCCAACACAGAGCTACAGAAGTCCCAAGAGTCTGGTCATCCTACAAAGGGTTTACCAAGCCTTTCCTTAACAAAGAGCCAAAAGTTGATCCCTTTCCTTTTTGGCTACCCCAACTTCAGGAGCGCCAAACGAAAGCCAGGAACTTCAAGGAAATCTGAGCCTGGACTCTGCTATTACTAGAATAAACATTTTTAATTCCCCAGAATTAATTTTTATGCATAACCATTTATAGATATATCAATTAGTACATGCATGTCACTTTACATTCTGGCTTCATCCACTTGACCTGTAACTTTTACCTTTTGGCTTCACAAAGACTAGACACTCTTATTGTCTCGTCTTGGAGATTCTACCTAAAAATATGTTCTTTTGGAATGATTTTCTACCCATTTCCATGCCCAACACTTCCAAACACCCTCAAAGGTAAAAGTCATCAGTTTGCCTATTTTCCCCCATTTAGTATAAAATCTGACAAAAACACATCAGTTAAACAATGTGAACTAAAATAAGGGAGTTATCTGGGAGGCATGGGAGCCTTCACAGAAAAGCCTTGAGTCACAGAAGCTCTAAATTGAATTTAGCTACTTGTAGTTATAGGTGAAGAATCCACCCTTAACTACACAGGAACAGTTCCCAGGAGCAAATATAGATGTGGACAAGCAGAAGACTGCCATCAGGAGTCGGCTGGAAGGCCTCAATTTCATCACCTCTCCATCTTATTCCACCCAACTTCCTTACTTTCCCACCTCATCTCACAGCCCCCACCAGCTCTCCTCTCGGGCCTCCTACCACCCCTTTGTACAAGCACACTCTCACTCTCCCTCCTCCGCACTCCCATGGCTAAATGTGCTCTGCTTGCTGTGTCTTGCTTTCAGCATCCAGCTTTCCAATGAACTGTCATGTATCAACATTTTTCACTAGAAATTTCTGTAGACAGTACTGTCCTATAGCAGCGGAAGAGCTAAAGAAAGTCTGCTCTTTTAAGACACGTAAACCGCAGACAAAACCAAAGAAGCTTCGTCGTCAGAGTCAAGAATACAGAACAGATTCTAGCAATGCAATTGATGCTGAACTCAAAAGTCTGTCTCTCAGCTCTCCAGAGTGCAGGCAGAGGGGTGTGGTGCAGAAAAACACAGAAGCATGGCAAAGAATCAGGACCAACAGAGGGCAGGGTTCTTACCTTTGTTTGCCCCAGAACTCTTTGGCAATCTGGTGAAATCTAGAGATCACTTCTCAGAATAATCTTTTTAAAAGCATAAAAACACAGGACTTACAAAGGAACACAACTGCACTGAAAGACAGTGATAAAATTATTTTACAAAAACAAATTCTGATACAGCTGCCTTCTTGCTTCTCTATTACAACACTGAATAACAGGATGTAGTGGCATATTTCATAAGTACTATAATTCAAAGGCTAAATGCTACTATGATTTGTTGCCTACACTCATATTTAAAAGGAAATGCTAGATTTCACTTAGGAATTAGAGAAAATGAAGAATTTTTTTTTCCCCCATCCAGGTTCAGAGAGTCAGAATTCTATCCATGGGCTCCCTGGTTAAAAGCCCCTGCCACAGTTAATGCTTCCCAAGTTCATGTCAATGCAAAGCCAATGCCACATCCAATTCAACCACATTTGGCACACAACTAGACAAAAAGATGGAACATTAGCTGCAGTGTTGTTTGAATACAGTGGAACCCCTGGAGCCCTACAGTGCGATTCCTTGGAACTAAGGTGGAGGACTCTGGCCACTGAGTATGCTGGTCCTTCCTTCAACAGGTAGGTGCACCATTTCCCTTATTCCTAGACATTAATTTGGAACTTTCCAACTGAAAATACATAAACACATCTATGTGGACTCTTGTATCACTGTTTCCTATTCAAAGACAAGATCATTTTTTTTAACTGCAACATTAATTAAGTAAGAGCTTTATGGGGAGGCGGGGAAAGGGGAGTGCAAATTAACTACGTCCATGGATTTTAAGATGCATACAATTTCCAGACATTAAAGTATAGCGAGATGGGTAGAATGCCTCAGACTTAGAACTGAATAAAAAAAGACCGTAAGTGATTTTGTTATCTGAGTATGCCAAATAGTTGTGCTTAGGCTGAAGATATTTGAGAAGTGAAATGTTACATAAAGTCTCAAAATATTAGGCAACAGATTTTATGAATTCATGGAATCTATTTAACCAATGTTTATTCATATTTTAGTCTTACACAGAAATATGCCAACCAATCAGCTCAGCAAATACCCATTATTATCATTTTCAGTATTTAATATTTAACAGAAGCTCATATAATGCCAGGTATTATTCTAAACACTTCATAAACATTAACACAATTAATTTTTCAAGACAAGCCTATGAGATGGTAGATAACATCCCCATCTTACAGATCAAGAAACTGAGGTACACAGAAGTTGAATGATTAGCTCAGATTCATACAGCTACTAAGGCTTCCCAAGTGGCTCGGTGGTAAAGAATCCGCCTGCCAAAGCAAGGAGACACAAGAGTTGCAGGTTTGATCCCAGAGTCGGGAAGATCCTCTGGAAGAGAAAATGGCAGCCCACTCCAGTATTCTTGGCTGGAAAATCCCACTGGACAGAAGAGCCTGGAGGACTACGGCCCACTGGGCTGCAAGGAGTCGGAAAGGACTGAGCACATGTGCAGCTACTAAGTTGCAGAATTTGGTTTGAACCCAGGCAGTATGGCTACAGGATCCACACTCTCAACTATGCTCCATGCCTTCATCTTGCTCAATTCCTGATTACTGGAAAACAACACTTTCTCATTTCTTTTTCTCACATTTTATGAAGTGCTATTTGCTAACACATCTCCTTCTGGCATGTGGATAAAGAGACTCCCCATGGAAATTTTTCATGCCAGTCAACAGGGACTTATGATTCTTTAACATCTGTGGAGTAAAAGACGGTGCAGCTATAGGACCAGTCCCAGACTCTGCAAGACAGAGTCACTGCCATCCCTTTGTCATTACCAATTCTTCCCACTTGAATATATCACTATTTCTATGCTCAAGCATTGAGCCCATAGGCTTATATAAGTCTGGCACTAAGGGAGGAAAAAGGCAAAGCAATCATGTTTTCAGTAATTGGGCCTTTCAGAGTACAGATTCAGAGCACATATGATAACTTTCCTGTTATCACTCACATGCCAACATGGGTCTGATAACTTCTCTATGTATGAAAATACAGGGTCTTGAAAGCTTTACCATGTAGGTCAGCTGGTAAAGAATACACCTGCAATGCTGGAGACCCCAGTTTGATTCCTGAGTTGGAAAGATCCACTGGAGATGGGATAGTCTACCCACTCCAGTATTCTTGGTCTTTCCTCATGGCTCAGCTGGTAAAGAATCCACCTGCAATGCAGGAGACCTGGGTTTTACCCCTGGGTTGGAAAGATTCCTTGGAGAAGGGAACAGCTACCTACTCCAGTTGTCTGGCCTGGAGAAGTCCATAAACTGTACAGTCCATGGGGTCATAAAGAGTCAGTCATGACTGAGCCACTTTCACTTTCAAAGCTTCTATAGAAAAGAAAACATCATACAAAAAAATTAGAAGAAAAGAATATTATAAAAAGTATACAGAGTTTCCTGCTGCTGCTGCTGCTAAGTCACTTCAGTCGTGTCCGACCCTCAGCAACCCCATGGACTGCAGTCTTCCAGGCTCCTCTGTCCGTAGGATTTTCCAGGCAAGAGTACTGGAGTGGGATGCCATTGCCTTCTCCGACAGTTTCCTATTTTGCAAAAAATAAGACTATCAAAGAACAGAACATCATTCATCAACAGGAGAACCGAAGTTTACATACACTCAGAACAGAAGGTTCATCTCATATTAGAAGATATCGTTTCTAAGATTCCTGTTTCCTGGATTCAGTGTATCTGGAAGAAGGATGAAAAATATTGGTACAGAAAACAGAAATAAAATAGAATTTGGCCAAGCCACCAGATCTGTTTGGCAAGTACCCAAAGACTTATGAAACATGCCCTAAGGGNTTGTGCATTAGTTTAAGACCAACTAATTTAAAATAAAATGTAATTATAATTGGCTGAAAAAATCTTTTGATGCTAAATAGATATATCTTACATGCAATAAAAAATATCTTGAACATTTCACTGATACTTATACACAAATAAAAAACCCAGTTAAAAAATCTTGAAAAATCACAGGTTTTCAAGTTCTGACAGAGTCAGTTTTGACATGTAACCATTGGGTTATAAAGGCTAAAATAATTTCATAGTAGGAATAAAATATTTATTAAATAATTGAACAGATAGATGAAAAAGGAATTAAGTGAAATACATATACATATTTTTGCAAATTATCTCACTACTGCTGCTTGGGTTCTTGTCCAGCTTTCGTTCAATTTACTCTGTGTGGGTAGTGAAAATTTTATCTCTGCTGTAGCAACTACTAACTCTGAAGATGGCTATTCTCTCACAGAGAGTAATATAATTTTGACATCCAGGCAGGCAGTTTGCAAATAAAAGTCTAGAAGTACCTTTGTTCTTTCAATGATCAGAAAAGACACATTCTCAGGCACCCAGGGAAGAATTAAAATCAACATAATATTTAACAGCTATAAGAGTACCAAATAATCCACTTTGATTGTCCTCCTGGGAAATGCAAATTTACTTTTATGTCTTTTATACTGATTTCTCCAATTAATCAAATGACTGAATTTGAAATATCCCAACCTTTTGATTGATCTAATCTATCAAATGATGGAACTGTGGATTCTCATTCCTCTAAAAGTGTGTTCTATTTTTCTCTTTTCTTTTTCACAGACTGATTTACAATCTTTTCTTCTATTGCTCCCTCTGGCATACTCTTTCCATATATTCTACCAGCTTTTGTGTTAAACAGTTTAACTAAATTGAATGAAGGCTCATCCCCTCATTAACTTTAATCCCTGCCTTCCTACTTTTAAATTAACAACGCTCAGCTATCAAGGGAGTTTTATGACCATCAACCCATTTCTTTCTTTTCATGATTATATAAATACAGTTATTATATTCCCAATGAGATCACTATTAGAACACACTTTCTCTGAGATTAAAACAAAGCCATTCTGCCTAAATTTCTTTCTTTGTACATATTTTTACATTTTTTAAATTGATTCTACATTAGGGAGAAGCTGAATAGCATTGCAAATATTAAGTATGTAATGTCAATTCTTAATATTTTAAAATTGCATCTCATCAATGCTTATCAGAAGATATTCTTTATTTTATAATGCTAAAGACATCATTTTGATTTGGGGTTTATAATTATTTTCCCATACCTTGAAATAATACTAATAGTTAAATAAACCTAGGTATATTGCTATTTTGCTTAAAACAAGTTGGTATTTCACACATTTTTATCATGATATGCTTTTTGATTTTGACATTGAATTTTTTTTTAACTAAATAACATTCTATTAATGATTCTCACATTTGCTCAAAGACACTTTCTGTGAAATTCTATCATTTAATTTTTTAAAGACATTTTTCAATGCTTTAAAAAATTTCTTATTGGTGTTTCAAAAGGAAGGTCACCAGAAAGATTGTGACTTACAATATGTGGTGACAAGTTACCGAATGACCTAAGAAAGGACTGATGAACCACAGGACAGGGAGTGGAAACTCATTCATTTGACATTGTGTGTATGATGTTTTATACTAAATTCTGTAGATTCAGGATTACTAAAGCACAACCTTTGGTCACAGATACAATTAGAGGCTAGAGGGGAAGACAGAATGTAGCTACTAACCATAAGTCAGGAATATTACACACAAAAAATGTGAAAGAAGCATGAAGTGCTTTGAGAACAAAGAGAGAAAACAAATGACAAGTGAGCATGAAAAGAACATTTACCAATTTTAATCCATTTAAAATCAGGTATTCAGTGATGCTACACAATAGACACATCCTAGGCGTCATGTAACAAATATCTTNAAAGAAGCATAAAGTGCTTTGAGAACAAAGAGAGAAAACAAATGACAAGTGAGCATGAAAAGAACATTTACCAATTTTAATCCATTTAAAATCAGGTATTCAGTGATGCTACACAATAGACACATCCTAGGTGTCATGTAACAAATATCTAAAAAAATGTATAAAACAAATTATCCTACTATCATGGTGTTTAAAATTTAGTGTGTGATATTTAATCTACAGAGTCTTAAAAGGAAGACATGCAGGAGGCAGAGAAATATATTTCAAGCATAATAAGGAGCAGAGACAAATAAACCTGAGATTATAAAATGATTATAAGTATGCAGAATCATGTATGCATTTGAGTGTAGGGAAAAAGATGAGGGTNCATGGGGGGTGGGTAGGGAATAAAATATGAGTTTGGGATTAACCTACATACACTACTATGTATAAAATAAATAAACAACAAGGATCTACTATATGGGGAACCATATGCAGTGTCTTATAATAACCTATAGTGGAAAGAAATCTGAGTCACTTTGCTGTACACCTGAAAATAACACAATATTATAAATTAATTTCATTTTTCAGATTGTTTAAAACAGAATGAGTCTTTCTGAGAAGTGCATATAAAACCAATGAGATATCACCTCATACCTGTCAGAATGGCTATTATCAAAAATTCTACAAAAAACAAATGTTGGAGAGGATGTGGGGGAAAAAAAGGAAGCCCTCATGCACTGTTGGTAAGAATGTAAACTGGTGCAGGCTCTATGTAAAATAGCATGGGCATTCCTCAAACTAAAAGCAGAACTATCACATGAGCCAGCAGTTCAACTCCTGGGTATACATCTGGAAAAAACAAAAACTCTAACTGAAAAAGATATATGCATCCCAATATTCATAGAGGCACTATGTGCAATATATAGAAGCAACCCAAGTGCCCAACAACAGCCAAATAGATTAAGAAGATGTGGTATAGTAATTCAGGGGAATATTACTCAGCCATAAACAAGAATGAAACACTGTCACTTGTAGCAACGTAAATGGACCTAGAGAACATTATACTTAGTGTAATAAGTCAGACAAATCTGTGTATCATCTATATATGGAATATAAAACAATACAAATGAATGCATGTGTAAAACAGAAACAGACTCAGAGGGATAGAAAACAGACCTGCTGTTACCAAAAGGGAGAGGGAAGCAAGAAGGGACAAATTAGGGGTATGGGATTATCTGATACATAGTGTGTATCAGATACACACTATGATGTATAAAACAGATAAGCAGCAAGGGTATTCTGTATACACAAAGAATTATAGCAATTATCTAATAAAAGCCTGTAACAGAGTATAAGAAGAAAGAAAACGGAGGGAGGGACAAAGAAAAGGAAGAATTTTTCTCTCTCAACACCAGTTTCAGGTTTTTGAGTTCCCAACTCTCAGCCTCCACCCCATCCTTAGAGATCAGCCCTCACAGAGTCCTGTACTGAACCATTTCCTTCAAAAAAGAAACAAAGCCCAGCATTTCAATAGCAAGTCAGTCCCGATCCCATGTGGAAATCTCCTGATGTAGCCTAGTTTCCACTCACAGACCTTCCCCACTTTCCCATCATCTGTTCAACTCAGCAACTGCTCATCCCTTGAGTCTAGTTTCTGATACACCTCCAAGTTCTCTGCTCCAGCATGCCTCACGGGCCTCAGCACCAGTGTGATTTAACAAACCCCATTCCCAACCTCCCCAGGGCCTTCAAAGTCTATCCTGGGACCAACAGTACCTTCTTGGGGCTTCCATATGTTCAGATGCCAATTCCTAGTCATCTTCTTCTAAAACATTAGTAAGATTAACACCATCTTCACAACGTAATTACAACACGTTGCCTGGCACCAGCCAGACTGGGAATGCTGAAAACCTTAGGAAAGCATATCTTCAAGATTGGTCTTCCAGAGTTATTAAGTGGAGACTGGGAAACCAGTCCTTTATCTAAAGAAATATAAAGTAAGTGGCATTCAACTACGTGGGAGTAACTTAATTCTGGGTACTCTTCTTATACCTTGGAGACGGCTTCTAGGACAGATGATGCAACAGCCATGTCTGAAGCAGTTTTACAACAGTCAAGATCGGCACTTACAGCCAGGTCAGCTGAGTAGCTGAAGCCTGGGGTTGTGGCATCTGAACCTGAGCAAGTGGCCCATACTCAGCAGCCACATTAGTTTCTTGCAGGCTCAGTTTCCTCACGGGTGCAATGGCAATAATAATAATACCTACCTTATAAGACTATAGTGAGCAAATAAAATAATGCATGTTAGGTCCTTGACATATCACTTACTGCACTCATCGATAAATTGTGTCCAACTCTTTGGGATGCCATAGAATGAAGACCACCAGGTTCCTCTGTCCATAGGATTTTCTGCAAGAATACTGGAGTGGGTTGTCATTGCCTTCTCCAGGGGCTCTTCCCAACCCAAGGATCAAACCCCTGTCTCCTGAATTGGCAGGTAGATTCTTTACCACTGAGCCACCAAGAAAGCCCCTATTACTTACTAGCAGTAGTTTTTTTGGTTTTTTTTTAAAGAGTAACTCAGTAGCATACTCAGTTCATCACAACCTTCACACAGCCAGGGTAAGAGACGGTTGCAAGACTGACTCAACCTTTAGTTCAGTGGGAAAGCAGACACATTCGAAACACAGATGGACACCCCTGTGTGTGGAGCTCTTCACCAACACACACCTCTGAGTTTCGCACAGCAGTGGAGCATCTTTCCCCAAATCTCACTTTTATGTTGAGGTTAAATTCAGCAAACATAAGCTTCTGTCATTGTGGGCCTTCTCTCACAGAGTGTTCTGCTATTTTTGCTTTTATCAAATGGATATCTTTTTTCAATAAGAGGAAAGTTCAAAAAACTGCAGACATGTGGTTGAACATAAAGGTTTCTATGACCCAACCACCTACACAAATTTGATCATGAAGAAAAGAACTTGTGTGTGGCTGTAGATTGAGCTTGGTAAGAAGAAAGCAGTTACACACAAATGCAGATTGTAGAATACTTTTAACTACAGCAAAAACTGCTGCTGATTTATTAGAAAACAAACTCCAACTAATTCCAGCTAATATGCAATAAGCTGATGCCTAGTTGCATTTGAGACAGAGGGAAAAACTAGAATCCATTCAAAGATGGACAAATGAATGCTATCTTTGCAAATGTTCTATTTACATAAAGGCACATGTTCAACTTTAAATTTAGAAGACCTCAAGAAAAAAATAACTCTTCCATTTACTATGTAAGTAATAATCTCAGAAAATGGACAATTAGTCCATTCCATGACAGAGAATATTAGCATTTAACAAACTCGTCTAAAAATATAAGCAGTAAATACTTTTAGCACAGCTGGCTTCTGAAGACTTCAATATTAACAAACAGGCTTAATATTCTTGATTTACTACAGATTTTTCCATCAAGTGAAATAGTCATGAGGATGATAATTGGGCCCACATGCCTCCCAAGGACACAGTTCTGTGGTGTGATGGAGAGAAAGTCACAGAGCCCCACAGGACAGCCGTGCATACTGTAAGTCTTAGCCTGCAGTATTGGAAAGATTCTGTTTCCTCAATTCAACTAAAAATAAACAAATGGGGGTATGCGCAGTCTCAGTGTCCCCATCACAGATTTTAAACCAGAAAAAAACTCACCAGTTACTCAAAACGTACCAAAGATTGACTCTTAAGAGTATTTTTACAGTTCACATCCATCAAGCTGAAGGACATATCTTGAATAGTAAACAAAATGAAACCATTAACATTTATTTAAACTAAAGTCTTATGAGAGTAAATGTACAGTCTATGATATAAAAAGAATGTAAACATTTTTTTTGTTAAGTAATTTCAATAACATGTCACCAATAGGATCAGTGTTCACACAGGATACTGGTGTCAGTTTCAACAGTAATTCAAGGACTACAGTTTGGAATGGAAGATGGGAAATATCTATATAAAGTAATCTTTATTGATGGACATTATTTTACAATAAATTACGTTTACCTTTTCATGATTTGGCACCATAAATTCTCGCATTATGCTTGTGCTACCACCACTATGTGGCTTCCCTGGTGGCTGAGCAGTAAAGAATCCACCTGCCGATGCAAGAGACACAGGTTCAATCCCTGGGTGAGGAAGATCCCCTCGACATGGAAATAGCAAGCCACTCAGTATTCTCGCCTGGGAAATCCCATGGACAGAGGAGCCTGGCGGGCTACAGTCTTTAGGGTTGCGAAGAGCTGGACACGACTAACTGACTAAACCACAAGAACAGTCACCACTAGGTTCTGTCTTGTTGAGTTTTTAAGGAATTCTCTGTACAACATAGGAAAAATAGTGTAAATCAATAAAATGAGACCATTTCAACATTACATTTAATCAAAAGGCAGAAAAAAGTTTTTAAACCATAGAGCTGCTGCTGCTGCTGCCAAGTCACTTCAGTCGTGTCCTACTTGGGGGACCCCAGAGACGGCAGTCCACCAGGCTCCCCCGTCCCTGGGATTCTCCAGGCAAGAACACTGGAGTGGGTTGCCATTTCCCTCTCCAATGCATGAAAGTAAAAAGAGAAAGTGAAGTCGCTCAGTCGTGTCCGACTCTGTGCGACCCCATGGACTGCAGCATATCAGGCTCCTCCGCCCATGGGATTTGCCAGGCAAGAGTACTGGAGTGGGGTGCCACAGAGCTAGTTTTTAGCTAAACTTTTGACACATAAACAGGCAACACTAAATTTAGATCAGCATCCACCAGTTGCTGAATTTTTATTTGTTTCAGATTGTAAGTTAAGGCTCCTAAGAAAGGAGATAATTCATATACTGAGAAGTCAAAAATAACCAAAAAATGTAACAGACATGATAGTCATTTGTAAGCTATACTATAAAAATGAATAGGCAATTACCAACTTCTCAATGTAAGTTATCAGCTATGTAAAATTTACCTCTGAGTTTTTCAGAGCATCTCCAGATTCTAGCAAATATGGGGGTGGCCAAAAAATTCTTCCAGGTTTTTCTGGAAACAGTTATAGGAAAACCCAAATGAAATTTTTGGCCAACCCAGTATGTTTCTCCTTCAGCTAAACCATATTATGGGTTAATTTAGTTTGGTGGACCATTCTGGGAACAAATCCATTATTTATAACATTATTTCAACTGGAAAATTAATTGCCAGTTCCAATATAGAATGTGGGATATGTGTGAAGGACACATTGTCCTCGCAAAATAAAGAGATCACCCTCCAACTTCTACCAACTGCAGTTACTGAATCAAGAAGTGATGTGTGCAAGCCATCATATGAGGTACTTTGGGGGACCAAAAGCAATAATATTTCAGTAGAATCAGCCTTCAGTTTAAAAGTTAGCAATAATAAAAACAAACCATTCAGACAGAGGTGACAAACTTCCTGTCAAAATAATCTAATGATGTAGCAAATTTTTAATATTGTTTTAGGTGAAAAAAAAAAGTAATCTTTAAATGACACCATACCCAGAGAAACTGTAGGTTTGAAAGTTATAAACATCATAATCAAGACCGTGCTACCTTCCCAGCTAAGAGCAACATCTCCATTCTGCTTAGATTTTGTTTGAATGACTCCTTTTTCTTTGCACTGGGTTTCTGAAATACAGAATACTGTGAAATTCTACAGTGATGTTCTACATTTGTCACAACATCCTTCTAGCCTTACCAGTGAAAGTATTAGATAACTTCTCCCTTTCATGAATAAAGATGGCAGCTGATACACAGAGTACTGTCTACTACATATCAAGACAACTGTTCTCTGCTATAGATGTGCTAAGACGGAGACTGGTATTTATTCCTCCATGAGATAAAGACTCTCTCATTTCCCAGGAAGGCTGGCTTAGAGTGAACAAGTTCATAAAGTGAAGACAGCTCATGGAGTCCATGGCATCAGGACTCCTCCTCCCCAAACAAAACATTTTTCATCACATCATCATTATCACTATTGACCCTCTCTCAAGAACAAGGTCTATCATTGAAAGTGCATGCCAGAGATGTGAAACAAGCGTGCCCTTAAGGAGAGTTGAGCCTCATGCAAAACCTTGATGTTCTTTAGATTCAAAAAGGACTTATAAAATAAAGGATACATGACACAATACCACATTGACATTTGGAAAGAACCAGTAATTTCCCAAGGACTACCATCACTTCATTTGAGACTCCAATGATTCTGATAAGCAAGGCAGACTTTACTGTCCCAATTTATTCATGAAGAAACAGATAAGGAAACTGATAAACTTTAGAAGGTTAAATGACTTCTCAGAGATCCATAGTAAAGCATTGTTTCTTTTATAGGACACTGTCTCTGTTGTTTAAATGATCTTTTTTACTAAACTACTTTAAAAAACCATAATAATAAAATATATACACATTAGGTTAAAAACTCCTTTTATGTATCCCCTTCCCCAAAAAGTCCTTTAAAAAGTCTATTTTCCCTGTACCATAAGAATTTCCTGAGGAGAATGCTAAGGATTTTGGTATTCACCAGAGTATATTCTAAATTTCAATTCTGACTAATTTCACCCCATTCTGGCTTATCCTTCTCCAAATGAATTAAAACTTTGTGGTAAGGAAATATTAAACAGATGTAAAAGAATAATTTGTAGCTGGGAGATAGATTTTGGCACTTACCAGGCAAAGAAACAAATCATTACTCTTCCATGCCTGACCTATTGAAGATAACAAACGCTCTCTGGGTAATATTCCACATATACTAGCATCATGATTCTGGTGCAGTTGCCAACCAATGTGTTATGCAAGCCCTCTCCTCTCTTCAGTCAAGAGGCTCTAGACTGTGGACAACGTGGATTGTGGTTGTTGTTTGGTCACTCGGTGGTATCCAATTCTTTTGTGACGCCTTGGACCATAGCCCTCTAGGCTCCTCTCTCCATGGGATTTCCCAGGCAAGAACACTGAAGTGGGTTGCCATTTCCTCCTCCAGGGGATCTTCCTGACCCAGGGATCAGACCTGCATCTCCTGCATTGCAGGCAGATTCTTAACCACTGAGCTACCTGGAAAGCCCAGACTATGGGATTTCAGAGTTCAAAAAGATAGCAGAGTGCATGAGTGGCTAAGAGTAAGTAGAACTCAAGAGTTCTAATAGTATTTCTAGGTGTATTAGTAATGCTACCAACGAAGATAGTGGATGGGCACTTGAAAGAACTCTTCCAGAGGCAGCCTCTGGGCCAGCCCTGTTCAACAGGACTTCCTGTGACAAGGGACATGCTCTATATCTCCACTATCCCATGGGGTACTCTCGAGCAACATGTGACTACTAAACACTTGAAATGTGACTAGTGCAGCAGAAAAATACATTTTCAATTTTATGTAAATTTACTTAAATCTAAAGACCGACATACGAACAGCGTGGGCTTTAGAGGCTGACAGACTAGGGTCTCTAACAAGCTGTAAGTTTTCTTTATTGAGTCTCAGCTTCTATATCTCTATGGTGCGGAACTTAACATCCATTTCTCAGGATGAGTGAGAGGGAAGGGCTTCCCTCCCACTCTGTCTAGCACACAAAATAGTCTGTAAAACAATAGTCCGTCTCCCTTACCATTCTACCCCATCTCCTTAATCCAAAAGAACTGTACACTTGGAACCTACCAGGCAATTATGAGATAGAATTGCATGAGCAATCAGAAAAAAAAAAAAAAAAAAAAAACCACCTGAGCTTAGAAGGTAAGTAAGGAAAAAGAAAATCACACCTGGCTAACATTTTTGAACTTGGCAAAAAATTTTACAGCAACAAAGAATTATAAACTGTACTCATTTTTCAATATTTAATTACAACTGTGCGTTATTTATGAGCTGGAAAGCTAAAACATGTTCCTCTCTTATCTCACAAAGCATAACATTCTATAACAGAGATGATAAAAACCACATAATGTTGTTTCAACATTACTTTATATGATACAGTCTTCACAAGAAGCAGACTGGAAATTCCCTCATATCCGTGTAAAGGGATGAACTATCCAGCATTTCTCTAGTGTTAAATGTTTGAATGACTGTAAAGTGGATAGAGTTCAAGAGGAACTACTGATATCCTTAACTGTATACCTGATCTTAGAGATTATTAAAAGACTATTTATACACACAAACATTATTCACAATATTCCATGTAGTTTTATTTACAATGAATAATGTGGACAACAACTTTAGCATTCCTTTCCAGTGGAATTATATAAGCAAGCAAAGACACACTTATTCAAAGGAATTTCATGTAGTCATGAAGAGTTTATAATGAGAGGTGTATAGTATAATAAATAAGATTATAAAATTCCATACAGCATGTCTTGCCATGCGGTCGTTCCAGTCGTGTCTGAATCTTTGTGACCCCATGGACTGTAGCCCACCAAGCTCCTCTGTCCGTGGGATTTTGCAGGCAAGAATAGTGGAGTGGGTTGCCATGCCCTCCTCCAGGTGATCTTCCCAACCCAGGGAACAAACCCACATCTCCCTGCATTCCAGGCAAACTTCTTACTGCTGAGCCACTGGGGGAGCCCATATACAGTGTAATTCTTTAAATTAAAAATATATATGGAAAAGGTGAAGAAATTAATAATAATCATAGCCAGTTTCATTAAAAGTTGGAGCAACATATAATCTTCCCCTCACATTTCTCTCCTGTCTTCCTAGATTTCAGTAATGAGTATGTACGACTTTGAGGGTGGGTGGTGAGGCACAAACGCTTTTAAAATTAAACGCTTTTAGCATTATTACTGTGCTGGAGCCCGAATCATCTCGGTTTCCCATCATTTGAAAGCAGTTCACTATACGCAAGAAAGAGAAGAGCTCAAACCACAATACCTCAAATGTTTTTTGGCCGCCGGCAGCCTGGCAACAAGAGTGATTACAGAGTGCTCAGCCCACACCCTCCCAATGGCCACCACTGGCGACACCATCTTCTCCTCGTGCCTTGAATAATGGCATAGCAGGTTCTGCACAAGCTGCTGGCTTGCTCTCCAGAGAAAGGAACATTTTAAGGGGGAAGAAATAGCCTCCAGTAGCAACGACACACCTAAGTAACCTGCTTGAAAGGTCTTCATAGGGTCCCAAACTTTCTTTTTAAAATACCTCTGTGGTCTAATCATTTTTGGAATAACTATTTGGAGGAAAACCACGGCAACAGCTCAGAGAATGGAGCTGCTAACCCAGACTGGGTTACTGAGGAATACCTGGTTATGGAACTTACATGTAACAGAAGTTAAACAGGCAAAGAAAGGGTGGGGTGTTCCAGGTGGAGGAACAGTTAGGACAAAGAGGAGATGTCACAGGACTCTCAAAACCAGGGCAGTAGCTTCAGCTAAAGCTAAGGTCCAAGGCATGTGCTGAAAAGCCTAAGAGGGGACGCTGGAAATGTAGACAATGTCTAGGTCATGAAAACGTCCTGCATGTCAGTTTCATGAATTTGGAGATGATTCTATCCAATTAGTGACTGATTTGAAGGGGTGTGATGATTTGCAGCTAAGAACTATCCCATCCCTTTGGGGCAGTCAGGAGGATGAACTGGGTGAGTAGAGAGCCTACTGAGAGGCAGGACATGTTGATTGTGACTGCAATAGTTTAAGAAGGAGATAAGCCTTAAGCTAAACAAACAAATGTGGGGATAAGAAAAGAAGGGCAGATTTCAGAGATATCTCAATAGTAGAATCCACAGGATTTGATGAACTGATAGAAGAGGAGAAGGGAGAAAGGAAGGAATTCAAGTCCATAGGATTCCTAACTAAGCTCCTCTGTGCCACAAACGGCTTTTCTAGTGTGGTAAGGCCAAGCAATGCTTCTCAGAACGTTTTTAAGTGCATGAAATAAAACACACAGAATTAAAAGAAACTAATAACATCTTAGGAAGCATTATTACAAACAAAGCTAATGAAGGTGATGGGATTCCAGCCGAGCTATTTGAAATTCTTAAAGTTGATGCTGTTAAAGTGCTACACTCAATATACCAGCAAATTTAGAAAACTCAGCAATGGCCACAGGACTGGAAAATGTCAGTTTTCATTCCAATCCCAAAGAATGGCACTCCCAAAGAATGTTCAAACTACAGCACAACTGCGCTTATTCCACATGCTAGCAGGAACATGCTCAAAATCCTTCACGTGAGGCTTCAACAATATGGGAACTGAGAACTTTCGGATGTACAAGCTAGATTTAGAAAAGGCAGAGGAATCAGAGATCAAATGGCCAACATCTGCTGTATCATAAAAAAACATGAGAATTCCAGAAAAACATCTACTTGTCTTCAGTGACTACACTAAAGCCTTTGACTGTGTGGATCACAAAAAACTGTAGAAAAGAGATGGAAATATCAGACCATCTTACCTGCTTGCTGAGAAACCTGTATGCACATCAAGAAGCAACAGTTAGAACCAGACATGGAACACTGGACTGGTTCCAAATTGGGAAAGGAGTATATCAAGGCTGTATAGTGTCACCCTGCTTATTTAACTTATATGCAGAGTACATCACATGAAATGTCAGGCTCGATGGATCACAAGCTAGAATCAAGTTTGACAGGGGAAATATCAATAACCTCAGATATCCAGATGACACCACTCTTGTGGCAGAAAGCAAAGAGAAACTAAAGAGCCCTTGATGAAGGTGAAAGAGGAGAATGAAAAAGCTGGCTTAAAACTCAACATTAAGAAAACTAAGATCACAGCATCCAATCTCATCACTTCATGGCAAACAGATGGGGAAAAAAATAGAAACAGTGGCAGATTTTCTTTCCTTGGGCTCCAAAATCACTGTGGATGGTGACTGCCGCCATGAAATTAAAAGACGCCTGCTCCTAGGAAGAAAACTTATGACAAACCTAGACAGTGTTATTAAAAAGCAAAGACATTACTTTGCCAACAAAGGTCCATCTAGTCAAAACTTTGGTTTTTCCAGTAGCCATGTATGGATGTGAGAGTTGGCCCATAAAGAAAGCTAAGGGCCAAAAAAATTGATGCTTTCAAACTTTGGTGCTGGAGAAGACTTTTGGGAGTCTCTTGGACAGCAAGGGGATCAAAGCAATCAGTCCTGAAGGAAATCAGTCCTGAATATTCATTGGAAGGACTGATGCCAAAGCTGAAGAAGCTACGATACTTTGGTGACCTGATGCGAAGGGCAGACCCTAGAAAGACTCATTAGACCCTAACAGACTCATTAAAAAGATGCTACGAAAGACTGAGGGCAGAAGAGGCAGACAGAGGATGAGATGGATGGATGGCATCACTGACTCATTGGACATCGAGTCTGACCAATCTCCAGGAGACAGTGAAGGACAAGGAAGCTCGGCATGCTGCAGTCTATGGGGTAGCAAAGAGTCAGACACGGCTTAGTGACTGAACAACAATAGTACCAAAATACATTTCTCCCCATGGAAGCCCTAAGAGCCTATGGCTTTCAACCTTTAGTTCATCTCAGAATCATAGGAAGGTTTGTTTAAACCGTTGTTGTTGCTCCTCTGTCCATGGGATTTTCCAGGCAAAAATACTAGAATGGGTTGCCATTTCCTTCTCCAGGGGATCGTCTGGACCCAGGGATCAAACCCACATGTCCTGCATTGGCAGGCGGGTTCTTTACCACTGAGCCACTCGAGAAGTCCAAAACAGACTACTGGCTAAATAAGATACAAGGGTACAGTGTACAACACAGGAAACATAACCAATATTTTATAACTATAAATGGATATACCTTTTAGAAATTGTGAACTACAAGTCTGTATACTTGTTTGAGTATGCATGCACACACAATTGAAAATTATAAAATATCATACATCAACTACATCTCAATTAAGAAATAAAACAGATTTCCAGAGCCCACCTCCAAGTTTCCATGATGCTGATGATGCTGGTCTGGGGAACACATTTAGAAACCATTTACCAGGGTGTTACCCAGGTTTCTGGCTAGAGGCATAAGGGGACTAGTACCACTGATACGTGTGCTTCCTTCTGTATCCCCAGAGCCTACAGCTTGGTGTATGTGCATGCTGTGTCGCTAAGGACGTACAATCATGTCCGACTCTTTGCGATCCTATGGACTGTAGCCTGCCCAGCTCCCCTGTCCATGGGATTCTCCGGGCAAGAATCCTGGAGTGGCTGCCACTGTATGAATTCAATAATTACTCTGTGAACAAATGAAGCAGCAATACAGATATAATAGTGAATTTAGTGCTTAATATTTGGCTAGGTTATAGCTTCATTTTTTAAAATGCTTTCTCTGTAACCCTTGGAAGTCCTGAAGACAATGGATTACAGTTTTGATCTAATTTACAAGTCTTGATTCAAGTCCTTACCAGAATCAGAAAATGACCTTCAAGTTGCCAGTTATATTCCTCTATAGATAAGATAGATACTTAAAAGCATGCATTTACATTTTAAAATATTACTTGGGCAATTGGTAAAAATGCTGAATCCTCTTTATTCATATACAAGGAATCTCTCTTATTAAGGCATACAGTGTCAAACACTGAAAATTTCAAAGAAACTATCAGTTTCAATAAACTCAGCATAGTTCAAAGAATTGTCCATTGAGAGATTTTAGGGAATCTTTTGTAATAAATAACTAAAAACTATTTTCACTTAGCATTTCAATAGCTTAGTTACAACTGGATGTTTCTCTAGCTCATGACAGTGCTTTAAAAAATCTTTTCTTTCCATAATATTTTCAGTATTCCTGCTCCATTCTCATTTACTATAACCACAGTATTTACACTAAAAGTAAGATTTAGCACAGATTCCCCTAAGTTACTACAAGCCAACTAAAAGAACCCAACTATTGAAGTCCACATGTATTAAGGAGGCCTGCCCTGCACTGGTTGCTATGGAGATTGCAAAAGCCAAAGAGAAAGCCAAATTTAGCTCTGGGAGCAGCCTTACCAAATCCCTTTGGTATTCTACCTATGGGGATATCCCCACAAACATATCCATCTCAGAAATATGTTATCTTCCCTTGGAAAGAAGCACTGGGATCTTTCCAAGCCCACTTGCATGTTTTAAGTTGCTTCAGTCATGTCCAGCTCTGTGGACTGTAGCTGCCAGGCTCCTCCTGCCACGTGATTCCCTAGGCGAGAATACTGGAGTGGAGTGCCTTGTCCTCCTTCAGGGGTTCTTCTGGACGGAAGGACTAAATCTACCTCTGTTAAGTCTCCTGCACTGGCAGGCAGGTTCTTTATCATGAGCACCACCTGGGAAGCCCTTCCAGGCCCACAATATTATACAAATTATACAGCCCCACCGCCATCACTTGCCTGGAGTTGTTATTTTTTTCCTTCACAATCCGGCTCATACCTGAATGTCTTTGCCCCTAGCTCCCATCACCCCTGTTCAAGGGTCTGTCAGGCAGGCCTCTATAGCTGTCCCTCATCTTTCTCCCCCTCCCAAGAAGCTGCCTGCTGCACTCCCACCACAAAGCCTTTATCACATTACCCTCTCTTCCTCAGATACATTCCTGGCCCAAGCAAGGTTCTAGATCTGGCAAGCAAGGTCCTCCAACATTTGATCCCAACCTGAGCTCCCAACCAAGTTCCTTCCTGCTTCTCCAAACAAACTTCACTCCAGCCAAATTGTTCTACTTCCTGTGATCAAAACACGCCTTTTGGCACTTCAAGTAAGAAAAAAAATAAGAATATTTATGCTGGGAAATTACCGCACAGTCATTACGTCAATGTGGTAAATAAGAATACTGGTTTGCTTATTAATCTAGAATACATGCTCACAGCACACACCTGGAGGGTGGAGACCCTGAAAGGGTGATGCGATCATGACTTATGAGGGATTCCTGTCTGAGCTTCAATGCTAGAATCATGTAAGCCAAGGGTATCTTCTTCAACAGTAATGAGAGTAAGCCAACACCCTGTGCCTGGAATTTAATTCACATGGCAACCCTGAGAAGTAGGGAGAAGGCAAGAAGTATCAAGCCCATTTTAAGAGGCGGAAACAGAGGTTTTAAAAATAACAGGTAGCCCATTAAAGGTCATACCACTCCAGCGTAGGATGGGCTTCATACTCAGGTCTGTGACTTAAAGGAAAATTTATCAGAGTTATCTCCCACACTGGGTGGGAGAGTTTCTGGTGATTTTTATGTTTTTGATAGTTTCCTGTCAAATTTTCAAATTTTATACAATAAACTTACATTATCTTTTAGAATCTGAAAAAAAAAAAAATGCCATTTGCTTCCATATTTCTTTTGCTCAGTTTCCTCCCTGACAATGATACCCTGCATCTAGGGAAATCTTACTCATCTACTGAGATATAACACATGTATGACCCCTTCTTCCCCAGGAGCCTTCCTTATCCCAATAAACAATCCCCTCCCCACTTTCCACAGACTAAACTGTCACTATTTCAGGTAACTGTACATACTCTTCTTGGAGTGACTGTAAGCTTCTACATGACGTTTGTCTATCACACTTCCCAACACCTACCCATCTGTCCACCATAGCACACTTGCACTCAGAGCAAGGCTCCATAAATAACCTGACTTCAGGGACCATCTCTCTGGGTCTCAGTACATCTGCAAACTAGGCTCCTATGGTACCTCTCTCTAAGGGCTTTTGTGAATACCAAATGAGATGACAAAATGGTTTTGGGGAAACACTCTATACATTGAACGCAAAGGACAACATCACTGGGGAGGCAAAGGTGCATTCACAAAATATCAGAGACACAAACAAGGCAGCAGGCTCTCAAGCTTTGATGGTATCGGATGCCGCAGGAATTCCAAGACAGCAAGGACTGCTCCAGGCACCACAGGATTCCTGGAGAAGGTCTTCCCTAGATAGGAGGCTCTGAGGCCAGCCCTGAGAGAGGTGGAGGATCTCTATTAACAAACAGAAGAGGAGCAAGGATGGAGGAAGCCTACAAAGCCTGCCCAGTCTCTCTGAAACATCTTCATCTAGAAAGTCATCAAGAATCTGCACTCAGCAGTCAGAGGTTACCTAGAAATCTTGGGGAAAGTGCTGGGTGGTCTCCTTCAACAGGCACCACTCCTTCCCCAGCGAGAGGTCAGGGGACACGGGAGAAAAGGAAACACAATGTTCCTTCAGCAGGGAACAACAATAAATTTGTCAAACTTAGCATTCTATACACTT
The DNA here is from genome assembly GCA_006410875.1 of Neotragus pygmaeus. NCBI lineage: Eukaryota > Metazoa > Chordata > Mammalia > Artiodactyla > Bovidae > Neotragus > Neotragus pygmaeus. Next base: position 501,702 of record SJYV01018065.1, read on the forward strand.
ATCTTTCTAAATGACTAGTACTTGGCCATGGTCTCTATTAAAGGACCTATCATTCCATTCCTGCGTTTCACAACTTTTTCCTGAGAATGCAGGCTTAGCAAGTATTTTCATGGGCTAACACGGACTCTGGATTCTATGAAGCAGGATCAGGCCCACCATCAGAATCGCCACTGTGATCCTGCGATTCCTCTGATATAGGCATGTAACTAATATTTGCAGAGGAGGCAGAAAGAATTTCCAACTAAAGTGAGTCATAGGATTTTAACAATTAAAAAATAGCTTTGAAAGCAGATGTACAGAAAAGGCCAATCAGTGTCAAATTTCCTTTTGTTTTCTTTCCTGTTTTGTCTACCAAGCGATAGCTAGTCTCCAAAAGTACCCTACAGAAATATTTCTATAATATTTGTGTAACATGCTTACCACTACTAATAAAAATTTAACACATGAGAAGGCTAAGAAAACACTTCTGTGGACTACTGAATTTGCTGTACTTGTTTAGAAAACTGACACATATGTCTGCTGCAGAATCCTAAGCAAAATAAACCAGTTTCTTTCACTTTACCACGTAACCTGGTAGCAAACAGCACGAAACAATCTGACTGGGCACACAGGAACAGGAAGGAAAGCTAAATACATCTCTCATGCCCAGCATAGAAAATCTAATGGAGGGCTACATTTCCGATAAATTCTAATTAGACAAGAAAGGGAAATAAAAGGATTCTGCTTTGATCCTGGGATCTGTCTTAATCTTAGCATCAACCTGTATAACAAGAAAGCAGCTTATTAATTCTGCATCCCTATTTCACACAGCAAAGCCTTTTAGGGTAAAACAAAATGCAGTCCATGTTGACTGTCTAGAAAGACTGGGTTAATTTACGTGATGTTAGGGATGTCTTCTTTATGGAAAGGAGGTACGTTAAGCTCTCCGGGGGATAACAACTTCAGCTCTGGAAGGGTCTCTCTGGACCACTTAAGCAGTATCAATAGTTCACTTAGACATTTACACATCTTGGTTAATGTGGCATAACAAAACTGGAGGGACTTTGTGCCAAACTAATTTTTTCCTCTGTGACTGTAAGAAACAGATGACAAAAGCCTTCATCCTGAGCATGCGAACTAAAGAGTATAGGATACAGAACTCATGGTTGCTATGACCACCCAGATTGGTTTCAACTCTCCTCTTAAGATTGGGAGAGTGGAAAGAGGGTACATCATTTCTACTGTAGTCGTTTAAAAGTGCATTGAAAGAAGGCTTATTTTCCATCACACTATATGCAATAAAGTTTGGCTAAAAATTGATGATTAATTTTTTAATTTTTTTTTCTGCATCACAATTTTTATTTTGCATGTTCCCAAAGAGAGTAAGTAACTCTAAATAGGGTGAAACCTTATGTATCTGACATCAAGAGAGTAGAGCTCTAGAGGAGTGGTTTCCTGAATAACAAACACTCTGCCATTCATTTGCCTGAAGTGGAAGCGTCTCTCCTGCCAGCACGCCTCCCGTTGGGCTCCCCTCCTCCACTGTGCCTGGCCTGGCTGCACTGTCACTCACGGTATCCAGGCCTCCTGGTAGCATGTGATCCAAAATGGACCAATCACAGCCAACAACCCCTGGACAGAGTGGTACATCAAGAAGTAGGCATGAGACTGAAACAGTATCTGTACTCTTTCACTTAATTTCGTGTAGGGACATTGAGAGGAAAAGGGTTTGTTTTCTCATTTATCTAAAAACCCCAACCTTGTAGATCTGGAGAAAAAGCAACAGAAAGAACCCTAAGAAATTCCACTTAACCTTCTGTGTACTGTTTTGCCCCAAGTCAGCCAGGCCTCTGAATGACTCTTTACATGATCAGTATTTTCCAGATGGGTTTTTAGCACTTGCAACTAAAAGAATTGCGATTCAATGTCCAAACTTTATCTGATTTAAAATTTACCTGATATTACAGGAAAACTTCCCAAAATAAGCTGCATACTTAAGGAAGTAAGTCATAGTAAGCATAATTTAAACTTTTCTTATTGATCTAGTCAGTTAAATGGTAATGTATGTTCTCAAGCACTACTGAATTATCCAGGTATACCTGACTTCACTAAATAGGTCAATCCTGCTTTGTATCAGATTTCTGGGTTTATTACATTTTAAGCAACATAACTGGAGAAGGCAATGGCATAACACTGCCTGAGTGAATGGGAACCAGATGTGAATCTGTCCTCCTGTGCAGCTGCCTCGATTGCCACATCCCACGACAACAGACCACGCACAGACCAGAAAGCATTTACTAAAGGAGAATAAATTAAGACACGGCAAGCTAGTTGTTGTGAATGACTAATCACACCCCGGCCTTTGTCACACATGGAACAGCGCTTCACTCAAGTTATAGGACAAACAAACAATAAGATGGGGAAGTGGGGAGAGGCAGGAAGTACATGCTACACAAATATAGCCACTCTCACAAAGCCCAGCCCCATGCTCCTCATTCTACCCTGCCCCCTACCCCATTCCACTGTGTCTCTATGCACAACACACACCACCCACACCACTGCCCAGACTAGTGGCCGCCCTTCTCTGGACAGTCAATCACTTTTCTCACAGCTAATTAGCTTAATTTCTCAACTTCCAATGGTAACTTCCCAGAATTGGTCTAGCTCTTCTTTTTGAGCTAGATGGAGATCCTGCTAACATCACCCAAATTCAGCTGATGGATGATAGTCTCTGGCTTGTGTGTCCATTCTGGACACAATTAATGGTAGACAAAGAAATTCCTTTTATTTACTTCTTGTTTATTTAAAAATTTATTTGACTTCCCTGGTAGCTCACATGGTAAGGCATCTGCCTACAGTGTGGGAGACCCGGGTTCGATCCCTGGGTCAGGAAGATCCCCTGGAGAAGGAAATAGCAACCCACTCCAGTACTCTTGCCTGGAAAATCCCATGGATGGAGAAGCCTGGTAGGCTAGTCCATGGGGTCGCAAAGAGTCAGACACAACTGAGCGACTTAACTTTCTTTAACAAACTTTTATATAGAAACAAGGTAAATACTTTTCTAAGCACTTTATACATATTCATTAATTTAGTACTCATGATAAACCAGTGAGGGAAGTACAATTGTTTTCCCATTATGCAGATAAGAAAACTGAGGCATACAGAATAACTGCCCCAAGTTTCACAATCAGTAAGTGGTTGTGAGATGAGACTGTCTTGGGAGAATAATCTACTGTTAATCACTATGTCACAGAAACTTTCATAATGAGGACTGCATGAAGCTGGGCATGCACACATTCCAAAATGACTTTAATATACACACATTCACCTGTTCATCATTCATTCAAATGTTCTGACCATCTGTTATGTGCAAGACACATTTCAGTCTGAGGAGACAACAGTGAACAAAAGACACAGAGACCTTGCCTTGAGGAGTTTATATCTGATCCTATTAAGATTACCCTGCTCATCTCTATCAGTTACAAAGCAACCTTAGTGTTTTTATACTTAATTTTATTCTTGTTATATAGTCTATATATTGCCATATTAATAGTACCCATCTGATAGACTTTATAAAAACTGAATAAATAACAATAATCAAAGCTATTGCTCTTTAACCTATCTGGATCACTTATTCACTCTGTGTCAGGAACGGTACTAAACATGCATTTTTTCATTTGTACATATACCCCAAGCCTATGTACTCTATCTAAAGTTCAAAGATGGATATCTCATCTACCCAATCTTGCAACGGTCCTGAGAGCTCATATTATGCTCATTATTTACAACTGAAATTTTCAAAACCCTTATATAGCATTAAGTATTTCCCACAGTGTGTTAAGGGCATTGCATGTCTTGCTCCATTTAATATTCCTGGCCATCCTGAGGTGGATACTATTACTCCTTTATACAGATGAGGAAGCTAAGGCTCAAAAACCTAGTAAGTGGCAAAGCCATAATACAAACCAGGTTCTGCTTGAGCTCCACTACAGACTATTGGAAGAATATCATCTATTGTGACAGACACATTATTACACCCTCACAGGGCAAAGAAGTATCTGTAAAGAAATAAAGAAATCTTTGTCTTTCTAAACACTAACATGAGCATAAACTGCCTAATTAATACTAATATTAAGTAGTAGAGATTAATTAGTAGAAATGCAAAAAAGCAAAATGGCTGTCTGAGGAGGCCTTACAAATAACTTTGAACAGAAGAGAAGTGAAAAGCAAAGGAGAAAAGGAACGATCAATCAATTTGAATATAGAAGGGGTTCCAAAGAATAGCAAAGAGGGGTAAGAAAACCTTCCTCAGTGATCAATGTAAAGAAATAGAGGAAAACAATAGAATGGGAAAGACTAGAGATCTCTTCAAGAAAATTAGGGATACCAAGGGAAGAGTTCATGCAAAGATGGGCTCAATAAAGGATGGAAATAGTATGGGCCTAACAGAAGCATAAGACATTAAGAAGTGGCAAGAATATACAGAAGAATAATACAAGAAAGATCTTCATGACACAGATAATCATGAGAGTGATAATAATGAGTGTGATTCTGACCACTCACCTAGAGCCAGACATCCTGGAATGCAAAGTCAAGTGANCTGGTGGGCTGCCATCTATGGGGTCACACAGAGTCAGACACGACTGAAGTGACTTAGCAGCAGCAAACAATTGGATGCCATCACCGACTTGATGGACATGAGTTTGAACAAGCACCAGGAGTTGCCGATGGACATGGCAGCCTGGCGTGCAGCAGTCCATGGGGTCACAAAGAGTCAGACATGACTGAGCAACTGAACTGACTGAAAGAATAATCTATTGATTTTGGGGTTTTGATATTGGTCTCTCTCAATACTATACACACATTTAAAATTTTATTTTCTTTGTGTGTCTAAAGCAAAAAGCAAAAAAAAAAAAAAAAAAGGCTCATCTCACTGCCTCATTAGGGAAGCCTCAAGTCTTTGGCTTTCCTGACCTAGCACTTACTTTGCACTTGTTGTTTTCAAAATACCATCCAATCATTAAATAGCCAGTTCCCACTACATCTTTGTAAAATGTGAACATTCTTGCCATTTTTAGTAAAGGAAATTGAAGTCAAGGCACCAAGGTGACCTGTGCAAGGTGATGTAACAAATCAGGAGTAGACGCAGAGGTCTGCCATTCCATGAACTAAAGCTTTGTCCAGGGCAAGCCCAGGGACAGATTCTCATGGCCACATCCTTATCTTCTCTTACCAGAAGCCACATGCCCACTTTCCCTCTTGCTCTGCAGTCATTAGAGGGGCAGCAGGAAAGGCAGAGTTCAGCCCATGCCCAGCAAACAAGGAGGATGACTAGCAGATCCCCACTGGGAGTAGGCTTGTTATTAGTGTTCGTAAAACTTCCCAGAAATCTTAAGGAAAGACTTTGGAATCTGAGTCAGCAGGTGGGTATCCCAGTGCAATTTCTTTGGTACTTACTGAGTGGTGAGATCTGGGAACTTCAGGCCATATGATAATAATACTGCTAAAGACACGGAATGGGTTCCTTCTAGTCCTATAACACTGTCATCTTCTTGATCACGGACTTTATTACAAAATAAGTCCCCCCCCACCCAGTACCTTGGTCTTGTGTTATGGCAAAAGCAATAATAGCAACCTTTATTCTTAATTCAAGAAAGTTTCTGCAGGAAAGAGTTCCAGACATCTTATGTGGCAGCCTTTCCCTGAAGACTGGTAGGCACTATAATGCCCTGTAGTATTTGCAAAGTTCTCTGTTATTTCTCTGGTGAGGAAAGATTGCATGTAATTGGCTGGTCTTATATTGGAGAAGGAAATGGCAACCTACTCCAGTGTTCTTGCCTGGAGAATCCCCGGGACGGCAGAGCCTGGTGGGCTGCCATCTATGGGGTCGCACAGAGTCGGACATGACTGAAGTGACTTAGCAGCAGTAGCAGTATACTTGAGTGAAGGGAAACCAATGGCATGCACATTATCTTGTTTAAGATAATTCAANAAAAAAAAAAGGCTAAAGTGACATGAACATGGATTGGACCCACTTTCACTAAATACCCACACCCCCAGGGGCTTCTCCAGCAGTCTAATGGTTAAGATTCTGCCTTCCAATGCAGCAGGTGTGGGTTCAGTCCCTGGTCGGGGAACTAAGGAAACACACATAGGACACAGCCAAAAATAAATAAATAAAATTTATTTAAAATTTAAAAATAAATACCCTAATTCCCACACTCTACTTTCTAATCCTAAATGTTAGAAAGCTTTCACAAACAGTCCTGATCCTCCTTCACAGCCACTATTTTAGGATCATGCTTCAATGGCATAAGCTTTCCACATTTCATATAACATTGGCAAAGCTGAATGGCTCACTTCTGATATTAATTTTCCCTTTAAATGGAAAAATAATCTAGTTCCTCTAAGAAATAACTAATGAATACCATTTCAATTTGTTTGAGAGAACAGACTAGCTATTGAAAAGAAAAACTAAGTCAATGATGGCAATGAGAAAGTATTCTGACCATGTCATATTTTATTTCACTAAATAGCCATAAAAACAAGTGTTTTTTTTTCTTTTTATACTTAATAGGTCTTTTCTTTATCTTTAATAATAGACTGTTTAACACATGGAAAATCACATAATGTTAAAAAGATAAGTTATAAAGCACAATAATGTCAAAAAACCCAATGAACAGACCACAAGATCCAGGATCTGGAGCTTTATCAAAACTCTGCATCCATCCAGTATACCTGTCCCAGATCCTTGCCTCCTAAGGTGATTCATTCACATCCACATAGAAATGTTCTTGTATTATCATATTCGGAAAATACACTACCAAATGGGCTTCCCAGGTGGTGATAGTGGTAAAGAACCCACCTGCCAAGGCAAGATACCTAAGAGACTTAGGTCCAATCCTTGGGTCAGGAGGAAATCCTGGAGGAGGGCATGGCAACCCACTCCAGTATTCATGTCTGGAGAATCCCATGGACAGAGGAACCTGGTGGGCTAGGGTCCACTGGGCGGCAAAGAGTCGGACATGACTGAAGCAACTTAGCATGCACACACATATATTACCCTGCTTTATTCATTTGCTTGGCTGTCATGAAAAAAAAACCACAGACTGTATGCACGGCTTAAAATACAGAAATTTATTTTCTCACAGTTCTGAATGCTCGAAGTCCAAGGTCAATGCAGTTAGTGGGAAGAGCTGGTTTCCTCTAAGGCCTCTCTCTTTGGCTTGCAGACAGCCACCTTCTTGCTGTATCTTCACATAGCTGTCCCTCTGTGCACACAAGCTACTGGAGTCACTCTGTATACCCTAATTTCCTTTTCTAACAAGGACACCAAGCAGACCGCATTACTACCCACTCTAAGGCTTCATTGAAATTAACCATCTCTTTAAGGCCCTATCTCCAAAGACAGTTACATGCTGAGGTGCTGGGAATCAGGCCTTCAACATATAAACTTGGCGGCAGGGGGTGGGGGGACACAATTCATCCCATTGTTGTTGTTGCTTAGTTTGCTGAGTCATGTCTTTTTTTTTTTTTCATGTCTGACTTTTTGCAATCCCATGGGCTGCAGCATGCCAGGCTTCCCTGTCCTTCACTGTTTCCCAGAGTTTGCTCAAACTCATGTTCACTGAGTAGGTGATACTATCCAACCATCTCATCCTCTGTCACGCCCTTTTTCTCCTCCTTCATCCCTGTTATTACTGACCAAATGAAACTCAAAGCAAATATTCCAATAAGTTTCTGGTGCTGTGTATCTCAGGATTCTTCATAGCCGTGTAAGAAAATATTCCATCTAGAAAGTCAATATTCATTTAGCCACAAGAAAGGCCCTCGAAAACAAGAGAAATACTTCCAGAATAAGAAAAATGTATCTCTTCTTTGTGGGCTTACTATAGTGTGCCAGCCTCTCTCTTCTGGTCCTATAGTAAGTTCCTGTAAGAAGAGAATTTTGACCAAATCACTTGAGATCTATCCTCTATCTCTGACAGAAACAAACCTTTAGAAGCATACAATTTCAAATAAAGGCCAGGAAATGCCGTTTCCAGCATATGAAGAGAACAAGTGACTTTTAGTTACTGTCAGTGTTAGAGGTAAAAATCAGGACAATTGCTCCTTCCAAAGCCAGACTGTACTAATCAACTAAAATTACAGTCATTCACATTTTCAAGTGTTTATTTTCTGCAACAGAGATAAATTCATTAGCTTGCATTCTATTGTTAAGTGGAAGAGCCATACTACCAAATGGTACATATTACACAATCCTGTTACTAGAAAGAATATATCAAATACAAAAATATAAAATACATGAAGGAAAGACCTTAAAAAATAACAGTAAGTTAGTCCTGGTAGTGAGAATATATATAAATTTTGATTTCTTTTCTTTACTTTTTGATAGCTCCACATTTTCAGCCATGAAGTATAAAATCTTATATTTTGCTATGGATGTGCCGGTAAAAGTGACAGCCTACGGTCCTGAAGGACCCTCATGGACAGACCTTAGCCACAGTCTCAGATCCAAACAAAATCGAAAAAGAAGGAACTAGAAGAAGCTTAATCACCTCCTGTGTCTGTTTCATGACAACAAGTCTGATCACATGGATATTTATCATTTCACTGATACCAAAGACATGTGGCATGTCAACAGCTCAAAGGCCAACCAATGATTACCCAGAATCCCATGTAATCCCTCTGACATTCTATACATTTGCCTGATAAATTTAGTGTCAGATTTTTACGGGATTTCTGTTCAAAAACCAGGGAGGAAACAAACTGCTAAAAAGCGCTATCTCCCTTGTGCATTGGGTAAGAAAGAAACAGTCAAAGGCATGATGTCCCCCTCCTCAGTTTATAATTACTTTTCCATGTTTCCACACAATGGTTTCAACTCAAGGAAAGGAGGGAAATGTCACTTCTGGGCAATAGCCCTTGTTGTACTAGATTATTTTCCATGGTCTCTTTCTAAAGACAGCTGTTTTATAGGCAGCAGGTCCTCTTATCCTGGTTCCCTAAGGAATCATCTCCTAAAGAGATTAATAACAGAGCCAGACAGAAGAGGCTCTGAAGCCTGCACTGCTCTTTTAAAGACAGGCAGCACTTAGTTCAAAAGGGTTCCACTGGGATCCCGTCTGGCTTTCCAGATAGTCATTAGTTGGGCAATATTTAGGAAACACCAGCTCCCAAAAGCTACCACACATTCTGAATACACTACAAAGACCTGCTGGAGACCCAGGACATGGCTGTATCAGCCAAGAGAAAGCTTGGAAACGCCTGAGGACAGGCGCTGGCCCAGCACAATGCCACAGCAAGACATTTCACTAGAAATTCCAAGTGGAAAATGGCCTCCAAGAAAGTTACCTAAGCAATGTTACATCCAATAATACCTTGACCAAAGTAAGTCTAGAAGAGAGCAAGCAGGTATCTGTGCAAGCTGACAGCAGGGGGACAGGGCCTCCAGGAGCAAGAACGGCAGGTAACTCATAGGACATCTCAGAGAGGACGGCTCTGGCCCTCCCAGCACAGGCTATCCCCTCCTCTGTGCCTTTCCCCACCTCCCCTCCTCTACACCAATTCCCTCCCGATTCGTTAACTCTGTTCTGCTCTACTCTGGCCTGCCAGGTATGGTGTGGGGCATGGCCAGGACCATGTCATCTACAGACTCTCAGTCTTGACCCTCAGAAGTCCCTCCACCTCTCAGTTGGCTGGGAGAGACTGTGGGATCCCATCAGTTAGTATACAGTGGTGGTCCCTATCGTCTAAGAACAGAAACTGCCCACCTGTGCACACATTGAATGGAAGAGACTGCGATGGTCCTTGAATCGCACTCTGCCTTTCCTAGCTTGATCCGTTCTCCCTCAGTGATCTTAAAGACGCAGAAACTCTTCCAAATCACTGCTTAAGGGTGAGCTGTGGGCATTCCATCACAGAAAGGTATAAGTGTGCCGCCTTGCACACAATCACAAACTCACTGACCTTTACTTCTAGTATAAAGACCCCCGAAACATTCTCTTTACCATCATACCATATAATCACACACACAGACACATACAAACACACCCAAATATATATGAAAGACAGCTTGAGTTTAAGGAATAAAGGTAGACTCTTCAATAATACAATAATAATAATTATCATTACTAGTTTAACTTAAAAGTTCTCACCGCCTCTTCAGGATAGTAAACAATGCTTCTCCCAGTACCTTTCTTCATGTGACCCCAGAGGGCTTCAGAGATGTGTAACATCTCCAGGCACCTAGTTTTCACTAGATCTCAGTGTTTTCCAGGAAGTTTTTGCTTGCCTGTCTGCTAAAAGAACTACAACACACATTTAAACTGACACCTAAGTTTTTCCATCTGAAATTTCAACAGTTTGAAAGAACTAAATTTTCAGTGCTTCATACAATGCATCTGAAAATTAAGTATATGATTCTTTAAAATGTATCCAACTTAAAACACCAGAGCCATTTGATGTCTATTATTATTCATAAACTGAAAAGCTCTTGTATAACAAAACTTTTCATTGTTCCTTACACCCTTTGAATTTATATGTCCATTCCAGTATCCCCAAAGAATTTTATCTTAACATAAAATATTTCTAACATTTGAATATTTTATTAGTCATTCTATGAAATATCTCTGCAAATTAAGGATGTATAATATGTATATGCATAATTTACAGAAAATGTCATATATATGTAAATCTTATGATCTCAAGAAACTTTAAAAATTTACATATAAATATTTTATGGTCACAGGATCTTTAGATTTCCATACATAAAAATGTAAACATGAGTATCTAAATTTCCTGTAACCATAAGAGGCTCATTTTTTCACCTGAATTGATGTGCATTATTTATTAGTTATATACAACTAATACCATAAACATTACAATTTTATAAATGATTATTAAAATACAAATCAGTTGTTAGAAATGCATCAGTCAATGAGATGAATGAGTTACTTCTTCCAGTTAAATTAAGCATCTATAGATGAATATGGCTAACATGAGACAAAATTCAGCATTAATTTTATTCTTATCTGCCTCTCCCTCTTTTTTAATATAAAAGCTAAGAAAACTTGTTTACACAAATAACTACTTGGAAATTCAAATTTGTCGGGATAATTTTCCTCAATAGTTTGAATTCCTTCTGGGACATATGCCAAAAATAATCTCAGGGTGATCTATCATCAAAATTATTTTTAATGATCAACTGACAACTCAATTAAGTCCTTTTTCAATTTATGGAAAATAAAGGATTGGACAACACCTGAATTGCAAAAGTATTTGTTATCCTGTCATTAGAGTCATTAATTTTCATCAACACCAACACCAATACTTCAATCATCCCTTTGTTTGGAATTCAGGAGTCTGGAACTCAGAGGCAGAAGGACTGCCTGGTAAGACTAGAGATGTGAGAGATTGGCCAGAGGCAGAAGACTTATTTAAGAAGGAAGTGGGAGGAAAAGGAGACTACAAGTACTATAAGAACATTTATGAAAGGTGAGATCTAAAAACAGATTCCCTTTAGTCCACTCATACTCATCACCACATCATACTCATCACAAGTCTATAGGTCCATGAACCCCTGTCTGAAGATCTCCTCTGACNTGGAACTCAGAGGCAGAAGGACTGCCTGGTAAGACTAGAGATGTGAGAGATTGGCCAGAGGCAGAAGACTTATTTAAGAAGGAAGTGGGAGGAAAAGGAGACTACAAGTACTATAAGAACATTTATGAAAGGTGAGATCTAAAAACAGATTCCCTTTAGTCCACTCATACTCATCACCACATCATACTCATCACAAGTCTATAGGTCCATGAACCCCTGTCTGAAGATCTCCTCTGACCCTGCTATGTTCTGTTTTGTTCTGATTTCATGGATAATACGGGGTTGAGAGTCTTGTCCTTCCCTCCTACAGTAATCCAATTCTGTCTATCTTACCTCTCATTTACCTTCCCATTATTAACAATATAAAAATTTCAATTTCTGTTTATTAGAAAAAAAACTCATACAAACAATGCAAAATCAGTCTCTTACAACAAAGAAAGATTTGGCTTTTTCAGAATCAAAACAGAAAAATCTGTATTGTGCACAAACCTGCCAATTACTGTATTTTAATTATAGCCCTTTTTATCCCCCTGGAGTCTTCTAACCACCAAGTCCTGCTCAGTAACAATGTTGTAGCTGCCTCATTATAGTAAGCTGTCTCCTGAGTATCTACTTCTTTAACCAAGTGCATTTGCTCTGAAAGCACAGTGCTCAGTGCTGATGCTGCACTTAAGACAAAAGCAAATTTAGTGACTTCTTTGTGTTTAATGAAATTACTGCACAGATGCTGATCATCTAAGTGTGAGAAGCGTGATATATCACTCTGCATCAAGACCTTGGGTAAGGTCATCCTTTTGGGACCTAGGTTATAGAAACAGTGAGGTAGGGTAAGAGTGGGAGGGAAAAGAATTTTCTTGCCAACCAACTTCTAATTCCAATCAGACAATTCACAGCCAGACAATTAAGCTCCAGGGCACACAATTACAGTCAGACCAAGTAGTTAGGCAGAGAAACTGGGAATCTGTGTTGTCCCTAAAACATGGTGCCTGTCTTGCAGTTATAGACATCAGCCACAATCAGGACACACTGGGGAATTTGTCACGAGTTTATGCTCAGTTATCACACAACCCAGGGTGCAAATTACTGTACCTGTGTGTCCTTGGTCAAGAAACCCTTCCAAATCTTCTACAGCTCTCCTGAAATATGTGTCTGTGTGTTCAGTTATTAAATTAAATCCAACTCTTTGCCACCCCATGGACTGCAGCCCACCAGGCTCCTCTGTCCATGGGATTCTCCAGGCAAGAATACTGGAGTGGGTTGCCATTTCCTCCTCCAAGAGGTCTTCCCCACCCAGGGAATGAACCCACATCTCCNATGGATGTGCCGGTAAAAGTGACAGCCTACGGTCCTGAAGGACCCTCATGGACAGACCTTAGCCACAGTCTCAGATCCAAACAAAATCGAAAAAGAAGGAACTAGAAGAAGCTTAATCACCTCCTGTGTCTGTTTCATGACAACAAGTCTGATCACATGGATATTTATCATTTCACTGATACCAAAGACATGTGGCATGTCAACAGCTCAAAGGCCAACCAATGATTACCCAGAATCCCATGTAATCCCTCTGACATTCTATACATTTGCCTGATAAATTTAGTGTCAGATTTTTACGGGATTTCTGTTCAAAAACCAGGGAGGAAACAAACTGCTAAAAAGCGCTATCTCCCTTGTGCATTGGGTAAGAAACAAACAGTCAAAGGCATGATGTCCCCCTCCTCAGTTTATAATTACTTTTCCATGTTTCCACACAATGGTTTCAACTCAAGGAAAGGAGGGAAATGTCACTTCTGGGCAATAGCCCTTGTTGTACTAGATTATTTTCCATGGTCTCTTTCTAAAGACAGCTGTTTTGTAGGCAGCAGGTCCTCTTATCCTGGTTCCCTAAGGAATCATCTCCTAAAGAGATTAATAACAGAGCCAGACAGAAGAGGCTCTGAAGCCTGCACTGCTCTTTTAAAGACAGGCAGCACTTAGTTCAAAAGGGTTCCACTGGGATCCCGTCTGGCTTTCCAGATAGTCATTAGTTGGGCAATATTTAGGAAACACCAGCTCCCAAAAGCTACCACACATTCTGAATACACTACAAAGACCTGCTGGAGACCCAGGACATGGCTGTATCAGCCAAGAGAAAGCTTGGAAACGCCTGAGGACAGGCGCTGGCCCAGCACAATGCCACAGCAAGACATTTCACTAGAAATTCCAAGTGGAAAATGGCCTCCAAGAAAGTTACCTAAGCAATGTTACATCCAATAATACCTTGACCAAAGTAAGTCTAGAAGAGAGCAAGCAGGTATCTGTGCAAGCTGACAGCAGGGGGACAGGGCCTCCAGGAGCAAGAACGGCAGGTAACTCATAGGACATCTCAGAGAGGACGGCTCTGGCCCTCCCAGCACAGGCTATCCCCTCCTCTGTGCCTTTCCCCACCTCCCCTCCTCTACACCAATTCCCTCCCGATTCGTTAACTCTGTTCTGCTCTACTCTGGCCTGCCAGGTATGGTGTGGGGCATGGCCAGGACCATGTCATCTACAGACTCTCAGTCTTGACCCTCAGAAGTCCCTCCACCTCTCAGTTGGCTGGGAGAGACTGTGGGATCCCATCAGTTAGTATACAGTGGTGGTCCCTATCGTCTAAGAACAGAAACTGCCCACCTGTGCACACATTGAATGGAAGAGACTGCGATGGTCCTTGAATCGCACTCTGCCTTTCCTAGCTTGATCCGTTCTCCCTCAGTGATCTTAAAGATGCAGAAACTCTTCCAAATCACTGCTTAAGGGTGAGCTGTGGGCATTTCATCACAGAAAGGTATGAGTGTGCCGCCTTGCACACAATCACAAACTCACTGACCTTTACTTCTAGTATAAAGACCCCCGAAACATTCTCTTTACCATCATACCATATAATCACACACACAGACACATACAAACACACCCAAATATATATGAAAGACAGCTTGAGTTTAAGGAATAAAGGTAGACTCTTCAATAATACAATAATAATAATTATCATTACTAGTTTAACTTAAAAGTTCTCACCGCCTCTTCAGGATAGTAAACAATGCTTCTCCCAGTACCTTTCTTCATGTGACCCCAGAGGGCTTCAGAGATGTGTAACATCTCCAGGCACCTAGTTTTCACTAGATCTCAGTGTTTTCCAGGAAGTTTTTGCTTGCCTGTCTGCTAAAAGAACTACAACACACATTTAAACTGACACCTAAGTTTTTCCATCTGAAATTTCAACAGTTTGAAAGAACTAAATTTTCAGTGCTTCATACAATGCATCTGAAAATTAAGTATATGATTCTTTAAAATGTATCCAACTTAAAACACCAGAGCCATTTGATGTCTATTATTATTCATAAACTGAAAAGCTCTTGTATAACAAAACTTTTCATTGTTCCTTACACCCTTTGAATTTATATGTCCATTCCAGTATCCCCAAAGAATTTTATCTTAACATAAAATATTTCTAACATTTGAATATTTTATTAGTCATTCTATGAAATATCTCTGCAAATTAAGGATGTATAATATGTATATGCATAATTTACAGAAAATGTCATATATATGTAAATCTTATGATCTCAAGAAACTTTAAAAATTTACATATAAATATTTTATGGTCACAGGATCTTTAGATTTCCATACATAAAAATGTAAACATGAGTATCTAAATTTCCTGTAACCATAAGAGGCTCATTTTTTCACCTGAATTGATGTGCATTATTTATTAGTTATATACAACTAATACCATAAACATTACAATTTTATAAATGATTATTAAAATACAAATCAGTTGTTAGAAATGCATCAGTCAATGAGATGAATGAGTTACTTCTTCCAGTTAAATTAAGCATCTATAGATGAATATGGCTAACATGAGACAAAATTCAGCATTAATTTTATTCTTATCTGCCTCTCCCTCTTTTTTAATATAAAAGCTGAGAAAACTTGTTTACACAAATAACTACTTGGAAATTCAAATTTGTCGGGATAATTTTCCTCAACAGTTTGAATTCCTTCTGGGACATATGCCAAAAATAATCTCAGGGTGATCTATCATCAAAATTATTTTTAATGATCAACTGACAACTCAATTAAGTCCTTTTTCAATTTATGGAAAATAAAGGATTGGACAACACCTGAATTGCAAAAGTATTTGTTATCCTGTCATTAGAGTCATTAATTTTCATCAACACCAACACCAATACTTCAATCATCCCTTTGTTTGGAATTCAGGAGTCTGGAACTCAGAGGCAGAAGGACTGCCTGGTAAGACTAGAGATGTGAGAGATTGGCCAGAGGCAGAAGACTTATTTAAGAAGGAAGTGGGAGGAAAAGGAGACTACAAGTACTATAAGAACATTTATGAAAGGTGAGATCTAAAAACAGATTCCCTTTAGTCCACTCATACTCATCACCACATCATACTCATCACAAGTCTATAGGTCCATGAACCCCTGTCTGAAGATCTCCTCTGACCCTGCTATGTTCTGTTTTGTTCTGATTTCATGGATAATACGGGGTTGAGAGTCTTGTCCTTCCCTCCTACAGTAATCCAATTCTGTCTATCTTACCTCTCATTTACCTTCCCATTATTAACAATATAAAAATTTCAATTTCTGTTTATTAGAAAAAAAACTCATACAAACAATGCAAAATCAGTCTCTTACAACAAAGAAAGATTTGGCTTTTTCAGAATCAAAACAGAAAAATCTGTATTGTGCACAAACCTGCCAATTACTGTATTTTAATTATAGCCCTTTTTATCCCCCTGGAGTCTTCTAACCACCAAGTCCTGCTCAGTAACAATGTTGTAGCTGCCTCATTATAGTAAGCTGTCTCCTGAGTATCTACTTCTTTAACCAAGTGCATTTGCTCTGAAAGCACAGTGCTCAGTGCTGATGCTGCACTTAAGACAAAAGCAAATTTAGTGACTTCTTTGTGTTTAATGAAATTACTGCACAGATGCTGATCATCTAAGTGTGAGAAGCGTGATATATCACTCTGCATCAAGACCTTGGGTAAGGTCATCCTTTTGGGACCTAGGTTATAGAAACAGTGAGGTAGGGTAAGAGTGGGAGGGAAAAGAATTTTCTTGCCAACCAACTTCTAATTCCAATCAGACAATTCACAGCCAGACAATTAAGCTCCAGGGCACACAATTACAGTCAGACCAAGTAGTTAGGCAGAGAAACTGGGAATCTGTGTTGTCCCTAAAACATGGTGCCTGTCTTGCAGTTATAGACATCAGCCACAATCAGGACACACTGGGGAATTTGTCACGAGTTTATGCTCAGTTATCACACAACCCAGGGTGCAAATTACTGTACCTGTGTGTCCTTGGTCAAGGAACCCTTCCAAATCTTCTACAGCTCTCCTGAAATATGTGTCTGTGTGTTCAGTTATTAAATTAAATCCAACTCTTTGCCACCCCATGGACTGCAGCCCACCAGGTTCCTCTGTCCATGGGATTCTCCAGGCAAGAATACTGGAGTGGGTTGCCATTTCCTCCTCCAAGAGGTCTTCCCCACCCAGGGAATGAACCCACATCTCCTGCACTACAGGCGTATTCTTTACCACTGAGCACCACGGCTCCCCCTCCTGAAATATAGGGATGATATTAACAGCACCTACTTCACAAGGTTATTGTGAGAAGTAGACAAGCTAATAATCCACTTAAAAGCACTTAACCCAGTACATGACAAATGGAATTGTTCCTTATACCAGTAGCTATTGTTATTAAAGAATATACTCTTACACATGTGCAAACCAATTTCTCTTACAATCAATTCCTAGATGATATGTCAAATACAATAGGAGAATACTGATTTTTTTCCCACAGAAATTTGAAACAAGCCTTTTCATAAGGTTAAAAATTTAAAAAAAGAGTTGCCCTTCGGGGGAAATCCAAACCAACATGACATATGAAGTGAAGTGAAGTCGCTTAGTCGTGTCCGACTCTTTGCGACCCCGTGGACTATAGCCTACTGGGCTCCTCCGTCCATGGAATTTCCCAGGCAAGAATACTGGAGTGGGTTGCCATTTCCTTCTCCAGGGTATCTTCCCGACCCAGGGATCGAACCCAGGTCTCCTGCATGGCAGGCAGATGCTTTACCATCTGAGCCACCAGGGAAGCCCATGACATGAGGTGTGCTTAAAATGAAAAACACCTGCTTTGCAGAAATGCTGTTCTTCATGCTGTGGGGGCACCATGGGCAGTCTCTTGGGCATGACTGGCCAGCAGCCGTCACCTGCTTAGCACAAGCTGTACACAACACATCCTATGACATTCATCCCCTCGGACTTTCAATCATGGTAAAACAGCTGTGGGACCATGGTCAACACAATAAACAAACTGTTTTCAATGACCACTATCAGAATTAGGACAGTCTCAAAATGCTTACTGATACCAGAAGCATTCTCTCATTCCTAAGATCTTCCTGAAGGCTGTTTCTGGTCTCCCTCTTCTTTATCATAGCTACAGATGAAATCAACACAGTGTTATAGTGGTACTAGTACTAAAACTTGCTGTGTTTTTGCTGTAAGGAGGAGTCTGGCCACATCACTTGCCTATGTACTTATGAAGTGAAGCATAAGGTGTGCCTTTCTGCTTACTTAATTGTGAATGGTCCTAAGTCATTCTAGAATATAAATAAATGAAGAGCTTTCCCAGAAGAGAGTTAAGGAGGGGAGAAGATGAGACATTAGCAAGGGAATGAGGGTGCTGTGAGAGAATTCAGCGCCCTCAGTACCCTGATCTCCCAGCTGTACATACTCAAAAGATGCACATAACAAAACTTTTCAACTTCGCTGCTTCTAGCCTCCACAATTTAGCCAGAAACAGGAAGTGCAGAGAAACACTAGGAAAAGAGCTGAATTGGGAATATACCTTCTCCTCCTATCAGTCTGCAAGCACCAGATACACACACTACACACAAGAGTCCCAGCCTACCTACAAAGCAGCTGCCTCAACTGCAAAGAAAGGGCCATCATTTTGTTGCTGCTAGCAGCTAGTCATGTGGAAATGACTGGTTTGCATGCTTTGAAAAAAAGTGAGGCAAAGAATAAAAATAATATTTCTATCCATCACACTTCCCTTCAATGGTCCCTTTCATTCTCAGTTCAGAAGCACAGAAGAGTTCGAATACAGAATATATGTGCAAAGGACAGTAGGCTACTAAACTAGGGGTTTGTGTAAGATCTCACTACACATACCAATTCACAAGAAATCAGGACAATCTTTATTATAAAGGTTACCCATAAGATGCAGCAACTTCAGACATAAAATGAACCTATGATGATAAAAAAAAAAAAGGAAAAAAAAATTGAATGTGTGTGCCTGTAGCCAACTTCTCAAAAGTGAAAAGTACCCCAAAAGTCAGAATGCTTATTTAGGAATAGAAATAGACACAGAGGTGACCACAAGAGAAAAGATTCTATGTGAACTCTCTTAAAACCCTCCCTTACAGATATTGAGCAATACAGTGTTAATGTACCATTATTCATTACAGAGTTTCAGCAAAACATCCAACACAAAGAGTTTTCTTTTAAACCAAGATACAAACATAAAAAACCTGAAGTGAAAATGCTTGGCACTCAAAGAATCCCTTCAAGAACACAACTGCTTCAAAAGGAACTTTTTCTAGAATCACTACTTGATTTTTAACTGACACAAACAAGGGAAACTTGAAACCCTTTCTTCCCCATCTTACAGATATCTAGCTTAATTAGAAATATGGAAATAAAACTGGAAGTTCTACAGTCTAGATTTAGGTGATTAGGACAGCTTTATTGAAAAGCCTCAAAATCAGGAATGTGCCAAAGAAACAGGTATCTGAAACGTGTGATGAATATTAAACTTACACTGGTATCACTTTAGCTTAAGCATAAACACTTTCAATTTAGACTCTTCCTATTATACGCAGTTCTGGTAAGTAGTTAGGAAACTGACAAGCTGTCAATTCAGTTTTAAAGGGAAAGGAGAGGGGCACAATATCAGTTTCTTGTTCTGTAGCAAGTTCAAAAGTCTAAATTTAAAAGAGCATGACTAGCAAACAAAATTCCAAAGTGAAAACTAAAATTTGAGAACTTCAAGGTCAACCTGAGCAGCTGTCAGCATGACAGACCCGGAGTTCATTAGGCAGAAAAGGGACCAGACGAGAAACAGCATCCACTGAGCCCAAGGCTGGGCAGCACAAAACACAGCAAGGAAGGACCCAGCTTAGCCAACCCTGAACCCCCTTGTGGCTACCAAACCTCTTCCTTCTCAAATGAACTCAAAGGATCAAAGACCTAGAGGCACAGCACGCTCTGATACACAAAATTTCCTTCTTTCTTCAGCAAACAATCTAGTACCCCATAGAACACAATCTGGGATCCATCCAGCAGATCAGATGGAAATTCTGCTCTTCCGGGCTTGAAAGTTAAAGTGAGCTGATCCTGTGGAGCCAAAGATTTCCAAAAGGGAATCTGAGGGCATGTAGTTACAGGCACTGGTCTTTCCTTAGAAAACGCTCAGAGAAGAAAAGAGACAGAGACAAAAACACAAGCTGGAGAGACACTTACGGAGCTTTCTCAACTCCACGATGACAGCCTAAGCTTCCTGCCAGTTTGTGAGACACTGCCTCAATGATGACATCCTTCTTTGAAGTAGCTGGGGTCCCCACGGTGCCACCCAGGACTTTGTGGCTTCTCACTGCTTCTGTGCTTTCAAGGGAGGGGCTGGCAAAGGGGGTGAAGTACAGACTACCCTAATCAATAACTGCCTTGCCCTAGTCTAGGAAGCATTCCCTGGTTGTGAAGCTGCAAAGGTGGTTTTCCTAAAGTAGGTGAAAATGATATGTAATAGCTGCACTTTAAAAGAATGGAAGATATTTGTTAATAACACAGGGAGTGTCTGTATAACTTACACATAACTCTTCTTAAGCAAGTGAATCCTAGCATGAGAGGATAAGCTAAAAGATCACCAAAGTCAAACATTACTGATTTTGCTCACCTAGTGTACTGACATCACTTTTACAGACTAATATAATACTAGTGATAATATCCAATGTCAGCACGGGAAAAGCAAAGCAGGTCGGGGGAAATATAAACGGTAGAGGTTTGGGGGAATATAATTTGTCAAGATAAATTATAAAAAGTTTTAAATGTGCATCCCTTTTGACAAAGCAATTACACTTCCAAGAATATTTTCTACAGAGATATTCATATATGTATAACTACATGACGGCATATGTTGCTGCTGCTAAGTCACTTCAGTCGTGTCCGACTCTGTGCGACCCCATAGACAGCAGCCCACCAGGCTCCCCCATCCCTAGGATTCTCCAGGCAAGAACACTGGAGTGGGTTGCCATTTCCCTCTCCAATGGATGAAAGTGAAAAGTGAAAGTGAAGTCGCTCAGTCATGTCTGACTCTTTGCCACCCCAGGGACTGCAGCCCACCAGGCTCCTCCTCCATGGGATTTTTCAGGCAAGAGTACTGGAGTAGGGTGCCATCACTTTCTCCACACAAGTGCATATAGTTGCATATAATATAAAAGCAGAGTCTTTGAAGCAGTATTGTTTAGAAGAACATAGTCCAGGAAACCACAAAAAGAGGTTTAAATTATCACACAATCCAAGTGTGGAATTAAAGTGTTAACTGCTCAGTTGTGTCCAGATCTTTGCAACCTCATGGACTGTACCCTGCCAGGCTGCTTTGTCCAAGGAATTCTCCAGGCAAGAATATTGGAGTGGGTAGCCATTCCATTTTCCAGGGAATCTTCCCAACCCAGGGATCAAACCCAGGTCTCCTGCACGGAAGGCAAATTCTTTACTGTCTGAACCACCAGGGAAGCCCAGTATGGAAGAGTATGCAACTATTAAAAATACTCATTAGCATTAAAAATATTAATTGTGAATTAATTATTCCCAATAACTAAGGTATGAAAACAACTAAAATGTACATTGAGCAATGAATGGATAAAGGAAAAGTGGTATATGCATACAATGAACCATTATGCAGTCTTAAAAAAGGAAGAAATCCCTGCCATTTATAACTGTAATACGGATGGACCTAGAAGACATTATGCTAAATGAAATAAGTCAGATACAGAAAGAAATACCCTGCATGATTTCATTTATATTTTGGATCTAAAATATTCAAACACATAGAGCAAAGAGTAGAATGGTGGTTTCCAGGGACTAAACAAAAGAATGGGGTAACAGCAAGCATGATTATAGGGTTGAAATGAATGGGAACCTCTATCTCTGTATCACCAACGTTTGGCACTTTTTGAATTTGATACCATATGTTGTCAAATATATTTAAGAGCATGCATTATGGAGCCATGCAACCTGGCTTCAAATGCCAATTTTATACCCTTGTCCTGCATAATCTTAGACAAGTTACCTGATCTCTATGCCTCAGTTTCTTGAGCTAAAAAACATGACAAACAGCACACATCCCATAAGGTTGTTCTCACACACACAAAAATGCTTACAACAGTACAGACACACAGTAAGCCTCAAATTTAAATATTATAGTTATGATTATTATAAATTTTAAAATACATTAGTTTGTAAAAGAGCTAGATTTATAATGTATACTTACATGAACAGATATGATCTTTTTTAAGCCACAGGAAACAATGTGATCACATTTTAAAAAATATACACACCAACAGAACAGAAAAGGATCTGATGCTCCACCCCAAACCATTAGCAATGATAGCTTCTAAAAAGGAAAGCAGAGAAAAAGGTCAAGGGAGACTTCAGTTTATAATTTACATCCTTCAATACTATTAAACTTGTAATCATAAGCAGGTATAAAACTGCAAGTGAGAGAAACAAAATTTAGATCTCACAGAGCATCAAAACCTCATTCCATTAAGGCAACTAAAGGACCAGATAAAGGAGTAGATATATGTATATATATGTGCATATACATGTATATACACTCATAGCATCCCTTTCATCCACTGGAGAAATAGAGGAAGTAGGTCAAACCAATGGAGATCAAACTGTCAGCTTTTGACATTTACCACTACGGGGAAGGACACAATTGAGTGTGTAGACCTTTGGCTCACTACCAAGGCAGCGCAAACGAGCCCTAGAACAGCAGACACAGACCACAATGAGAACACAACTGTGCCCTCTGGGGTTGTGCAACAGGACCACCACTGGACTACACAATGGCCTCGTTCAAATGAGCAAAAGGAACTGCTTGGGTCCCAGCACAGCTGGCGGGGCCCAGCGGAGCTCTGGCTGGCTTCCAAACGCCACTTGCCCCCATTATGCAGTACACAAACCACCTTCCTCTACACAGGACCCGGCTGACACTCCCCTAGATTGAGTTTAGGTCAGGAACATGCAGGCCTCCAGCACCATCACTAAGCTCACAAACCAGAAGGCAGATCCCCCAGGGACAGGAAGGATTGAGCCAGGCTACCCTGGTCCCCAGGCTCAAACTGGCCGACCAACTGCCAATCAAACCAGGCAGGGAAGGAAGGAGAGAAGGGGTCGAGAAGGAACAGACTGTTACATTAGTGGAGTTCTCCACTTGGGAACAGGAAGAAAATAAGTGCTTGCTCTTAACAAAGATACTGGCAACATAAGGCATTAGAATTTTATAAATCAGAATAGCAATTAAACATGGAAACCAGAAACAGCAAAAGCAATTTCAAACATAAGAGAGTAATGGAACAAGCATTCCAGACCCTACTAATAACCCACAAGCTGTGGACTTTGACTTTTGTGTCTTAAGAAACAGGAGACATATTCACTGATTTGTGACCTCATGAGATGAAGCCCACAAGGGCTTTGCAAAGAGTAAGTACATCATAGGCATTTGAGACAGGAGAGTTCTTTCTTCTAAAGGCATGTACCATACCTGGCCCTGTCCAGTGAAAGTCACCAGGACTTCTCAAATACTTGTCAAAAACAACACATTTCCAAACACCCTTGGGAGTAGGGGTAGGGGGTGAGTGATTCAGCTGAGTTGAGAGTCACTGATCTAAACCGGAATAAGGCAACATGTCAGCTACATGTTGCAATTTTAAGATGATGATAATTTATATGGAAATCGCCTATGTGCAGCTCCCCAGTCACTCCACACACACCTTTAGCTTACTTGCCTTTACTTATACCATTTCTTTATTTAGGGAAGTCTTCCCATATTTCTTCTACCTCATTACATCCTACAATTCCTTCAACTCTATTCAGATACCACCTTCTCCCAGGACACTTGCCTGCCCTGACAGAAGTGGCCCTTCCTCTGGACATACCTGCCTCTCCCAGGACCACAATCAGTGATTGCTACTCTGCCTTGTCCCTGCAGATTTGAGCTCCTTGGAGTTCGCTGTTCATCTCTGGAATCACAGCACAGTGCACACGCCTAGTGCGTGTACCTAACACATATTGAATAGAAGAGTAAATTTCCTGAGGTCCAAAATACCTCCCCTCTCCTATATTAATACAGCACCGGCACAGCACCTGGCAAAAGAAGACCTTGTAAATCAGTGACTATCCCAAGAACATAGCTGCATGGATGACCATCACTTGCTAATACATCAGGGCAGGATCAGGCTATTTCAAACCTTCCTTCCCTCCCTCCCTGCATCATCAGTGGGCACTTTCTGTGGGTGCTGCTCTAGGCAATTTCTTCACAGTGCAATGTACTCTCCACCACAGCCTCATACAGGAGCATTATGCAGGAAACACTAGTATCTAGGCTAACGCCAACTGATTCAAGGTTTAATAAAGCATGTGTTCCAGCTTGTCTCTCATTTCTCCCTTTCTCTTTTTTTCTTTTTTTTGGAGACAAAAGGTGTAAGATACTATCTTTGTTTTGGCTCATTCTAGCAATATGTCACTGACCCTTCTTATCAATATCCAGCTGATTCCTGGAGATTAGCTGGTGATTCCTTCCTGATAGTAGATCTCTGTTCCTATGGTCACATGCCTTAGACACTGGCTCCCGGAACTGTGAGCCAGGTCTTTCCCAAGGGACCTTAGAAGTCTTTCTGCTCCTTCACAAACACCTGGGTGACCCCTACACCTCCCCCTTGGGGTCTGTAGAGGGTCTTGAAAGAAGCAGATATGGATGGTATCATGAGCAATTACTTTAACTAGTGCAGACTTCCATCTTGAACACAGGGTCATTCATCCATAATAATGTTTGCAAAGCCCTTTATGATGTACACAGCTTCACAAGAATGATCTCACCTAATCATGATAATTATCCCATGAATAAGCAAGGATGGTATTAGTATCCCTGTTAACAGAGCAAGACACTAAACCTTCCCATTAATTTCCCTCAAA
Organism: Neotragus pygmaeus; assembly: GCA_006410875.1. NCBI lineage: Eukaryota > Metazoa > Chordata > Mammalia > Artiodactyla > Bovidae > Neotragus > Neotragus pygmaeus. The sequence continues at coordinate 526,584 of SJYV01018065.1, forward strand.
AGGATAACCGGCTTAAAAAAAAATGACATGGACTGTAAAAATAATAAAGAATCCATTTGCATACTCAGTCATGTCCAGTACTTTGCAACTCCATGGACTGTAGCCCACCAGGCTCCTCTGACCATGGGACTCTTCAGGCAAGAATACTGGAGTAGGTTGCCATCTCGTCCTCCAGGGGATCTTCCTAACCCAGGGATCGAATCTGTCTCCTGCATCTTCCACCTGGGCAGGCAAATTCTTTACCACTGAGCCACTTAGCAAGCCCAAAGAATCTATAGGTCACCAATAATACTGTACTACAGAACAGGCAGGATATACATCACTTGCAGCATGTGCTGAGGTTGGTCTGTGGATGCAGCAGCGAAGTACAGGCTTCCCGCTGGTGTTTTCATCTAAAGATGGTGGCCACCCATCAAGATCTGGTTGGATCTACTGTCTGGACACATATATGCACAAAGCATGTGGTAGATGGTCAAAGTTATACAGAGGCGGAAAGTAAATACACAGAGAAATAAACTGAGATAGCTCTTCAAATGAACAGTAGATCTGGGCTGTCCTGACCAATGAAATTTAATTTGTGCTCCACTGGTCACTTCATCTGCTGTGCCTTCACCATCTCATTCTTAAAAGAGGAGTAGCTCCCTCCTAGCTGCCTTCTAGGAGGCTAAAAGGATCTAAAAAGACAAGTGAGAAAGCACTGTAAATAGTTAAAAGCCCCACAAAAATGAAACAGGGTATTACTATTTTATACACAGGGAAGTTAGGATGTAAGCAGTCAAGTCACATTCTATCAGGCCCAAAGAATTCACAAGGGAATCCAAACATGGGTCACCCTCAGACAGCTATCTGGGGTAAAAGTCACTTGAAATGAAAGAGACACTCAGCCTGACTGCAATACTTGCACAATGATTTATAATTAGTTCTCCCTGATACTGCCCAGATCCCCCTGACCCAACCCAAAGGTCCAGCAGGTCTCCACTGTTATGCACTTCTCCTTTCCTAATCTGCCTTTCCCGCATTATGACGGCACAGTCCTCAACTGCCTTTCCTAGGTGGTACTTAGCCTTTTACACATTGCCTGGCAAATAGCAACTACCACAAGGTGGGAGATTACCTGCCACCACTGGCAGCAGTTGAGAGAAGGGGTCGCTTTGATGCAGGAGCCATCTCACCTGCACACTTAGGGATGCTCCAACCCCAGGCTCCTGCAAACACTCCCTAAGTGGCTGAGTCTCAGTCCACACTTCTGTTGAGCCCTGTGACAGTGAACGGCTGAGTTGGGCTGGAGAACCTCTCTAGGACATCAAGGGAGCTCTCAAGGGGAATTGATGGTCAAGGGCCCAACCCAGTGCAAAGATTTCAAAGTCACAAGCTGTCCAACCATTAGCCTTGGCTCTGTGTCAGTAACTACCTACACCCCTTTATCCCAAGGGACCTGTCTGTTGCCAAAAAAAAAAGTACAATTAAATGCTGCAATAATAACTACGCCTTTTGTCAACAGTTTAACTTGAGGGTAATTGACACCCTCCAGGCCCACACTACCACCACCAACACAAAACAAAACAAATGAGCAAAAAGACCTGACTGGAGAGACGCTAACACTATGGTAAAGGCATGACAGCAAATCACAGTTCCATACCTCTTTTGAGATCATGGATGGGCTGGTTCTATCACATTTCTGTGTCTCAGTTTCTCATTTATAAAAATACAAACAATAACAGCAGCATCCAAATTATGCACTTGTCAGGAGCATGAAATGAAATATCATGCACACAACCTGGGCAGGGTGCCTGACACAATGTTCACTACTATTATAACAGCAAGGTACCGCCTGTAATCAACTGTATCATCACAAAATATTGTTGCATCAACAATTTGACACCAAATTAACATCAGTATTTGAGGAGGAAATATAAATACAGGAAACGTCCCATGGTGCTTAATGAGATACTAAAAAAAAAAAAAGGAAATTTGCAGTATTTGAACATGATGTTCACCAAATATGTCATAATAGTTTTCCCTCTTGGATAGATTAAAGACACCAAAATGGTTAGTACCTTCTTTAAAGTACAGCAAGAATTCTGTGAAGGGGGAGAGAAACTCCAGGGACATACAGAAGAAGCTGCTTACATTAGAGAAACAGAAATCTTCCAGCAAAAATGCTATCATTGTATTAAAAAGGAGGGGGGAGGAAGGCAGAGGGTCTCTAATTACACTTTTTTAAAACAGATACTTATGTTTGTTTCTCTTTTTAAAAAAAGCTAATACAAGTTAATATTGATGCCTAAAGAAAAAAGTTATATTTTTAAAAGCTAAACATGAGACAAACTAGCATTTGTCAATTACCCTTTTCTTTTAAATCCTGTTTAAAATATGCAATGTGCAATTGCCCAAGTAAATTTTAAGTATGCCAAAACATTAAGAAATTACAAAACTCAATACCAAAATAATTCATGTGTTACAACCATAATTACTTCTATACTAAGAAAATTATTATCCTCATAAGAAAATTCTGGCGAATTGCTTCAAACATTGCCCTTCTGAGTGCATCTAGGAATAAAAGGAAAATTCAGAGTTCAGTCATTTTGGTGTCCCCATGCCTAAGAAGACTTTGTCTATATGTCAATTAGCTACATGCAGTAATTTTAAATGTCTGTGTAACAGTCACATTTCCTCGGTTTGGGAGGTCTTCCCTCCCTTCCCCCATTTTCGTTTTCACAGATGTTTCCATGGAATACAAAACAAAGGAACGCTTTCTTCTTCTGTTTCTGTGCCCTCTGCCTTTTTGTAGGTCTTTGTCTGATCTACTGCAGAGAGCTACAGCCAGAAAGGAAATGGGAAGAGAAAGTGGGGGAAGGAGGGTTTGGTTCTGCCCTCAGAAGCCACCATTTCTCAGGTGGAAAATAAGACTGTCATGCCACGATGACATTTTGCCTTGTGTCACAATGATTAATAGTCCTAATTTTTTCCAATTAGGGAAGTAATCACAACCAGTCGGTGGAATCTGACCAACATATAGTGTGATCTGTGAGTGCTACACTTTCAATGTGGAATAAGATCTAAGATAATTCTTTTCCTTTTGACAGCTAAGTGTAATATTGTATTTCCATCCCCAAGTTCCTTTTTCATATCTAAAAAAGAAAAGAAGCTTTTCAGAAATAAATTATTTCCAAATCTGACCTCCTTCACCAATCTGCTCTCTATGAATTGGTACACTGCAATTCAAAAAGGGAGTATGGAGTTTAGTATATTCAAATGAGTATGTTAATAAACCTGGCAATGCCTTAGTAGGGACAGAAAGACAGGGGAATAGAGTACTTTTATATGATACTTATAAACACTTGCCAAATTCACAGAACCAAATTCCATAGAGAATTGCCCAAGAGCATCAAGAAACACACAAGGCTGCGCAGGCAGTAACTGTCTGGCAGAAGAGACCACTACAAAGAGTAAGTATCTCATACACTTCACCTTCAGTTACCTAAGCACAAACCAAAACATTTCAGATACAGAATATTCCAGACAGTTCCACTGATATCTAGTCAAATGACAGGCCAAGGAAATTAACTTACAATGAATTTCAAGCAAATTTGAAAACCACCTCATCCAGTTCTATAATTTTAGAGGCCCTAAGAGAGAAATGCTTTCCTACAATTCAGACAATTAGTATAGAGGAACCAAAATTAGAACCCTAAGCTCTTACTTTCATAAGACAAACTTATAAGTACATAATTTATAGCATGATGATATCAAATGGTTTTTTCAGACATGAAGAGCTTCATTACATCAATATAAATGGTGCAATCTGTGCCACATGGCAAATGTGCTCTGGAAAATGCAATAATTCCATGACAATTCCTAACCCCAAACCAGATTTCTCTCTACCACCAATCAAAGCAGAAAGAGGTGAGCTTCATCAGGAGAATTCTGACAGGAATTATGAAGCCTGTTATAACTGAAATTTACCTGTAATACTCCAGTCTCATGTCAAGGCATTCTGCGGTGTCAATGGTTTTCAAATTTTGGTTTTCTGAGTAAAGTTTTCCTGTTTGTTTTTTTGTTTTTCTTTAAATGAGCTCTTAAATAGAACCTCAACAGCTAACATCAATAAAAGCAACATTTTATCCTAATAAGTTTATATTTTCAAATATTTACCTGCTCAGTAGGGCTCCCCAGGTGGTGCAGTTGGTAATGAATCCACCTGCCAATGCAGGAGACACAGATTCAATCCCTGGGTTGGGAAGACCCTGGAGTAGGAAACAGCAACCCCCTCCAGTGTTCTTGCCTGGAAAATTTCATAGACAGAGGAGCCTGGTGGGCTACAGTCACTGGGACCACAAAGGGTTGGACATGACTGAGCATGTATGTACAAACACACATCAAATCAGTCAGTGAGGACACTGATCAGGGTTCCTATGAGCGCACATCACTCCACTATGCAGATCAGAAAGAGGATATCGCTCCTTCCCAGCTGAGACTTTCCCAAACCCAGGCACCTTGTACAGAGCACATCCTGCAATACAACACATGGGACATGACAGATGGCTTCTAATAAAAAGTTCTAATGAATAATAAGGCTGTTCCCATGAAAACAAAAATTTTAAATAGGAAGTTATAAATGATAACTTTAGTCTCTCTCTTCAACATGCCACACATCTCTATATTTTGTTTTTGTTGCACAGTAGAGTGAAAAATGATGTTTCTTGCCAATGGCTAGTTGCATATTTGATCACAGTTTTGTTTCTATCTTTTGATAGTAGCTTGCCTTGTCTTGCAATCTCAGGATACTCTTATTCTGAAAAAGCAGAGGTAGGAAATTTTTGTTGCAAAGTTGAATCACTTAGAAGTTGGAAAAGCACCCCAAACCTGGAAGAAGCACTAACAATGTCTAAGATACACTGTTCGCGAGAGAATTGTCTACAGTTGACTGGAACATGGAGATCAGAGCATGTAAAAAACAGATATGCCTGAGCATCTTCTGGTATTTAAGTGTAATCCAAGCCATGTTACCGTGACAACTTGACTTATAAACACTTAAAAATTTAGACTTGTCCATACTGACTCAAAGGCTTCCCTGGTGGCTCAGATGGTAAAGACTCTCCTGCAACGCAGGATCCCTGGGTTAGGAAGATCCCCTGGAGAAGGAAATGGCAACCCACTCCAGTAATCTTGCCTGGAGAATTCCATTGACAAAAGAGCCTGGAAGGCTACAGTCCATGGGGTTGCAAAGAGTTAGGCATGACTGAGCACTATCACTCACATAGTGACTCAAATAAAATTAATTTTTATAAGTTATCATAAATTACAATTTATTACACTAAGAACAGAAAATAAAACAGGAAGAAAAATCCAGTCCTGTCTTCATGGAGTTCAGTGGTTAGCAGTAGGTTTCTTTATGAAATAGCACTCACAACTTTCTGGTTTTTATTCTCCATCTAGATTTTTGGATGGCAATTTTATATGGTCACAGAACAAACAGGACTATGCTGGCCCCAAGCTTCAGAATTTCTGTAGGTAATTTTAAATACTTTTGACAAATTCTGTCACTTCTCTGGCAGTTACTTGTCTCCTCTGGATCAGCCCTGTAGGATGTAGGGGGCAGGCTATGATTAGTCTGTTTGACCTCTTTTCCTCAGAGCCTTGTTTATACACTCTGGACAACCTGACAGATAAACTCAACAAGAAACTACAACTGAGCTTAGTTTTCTCCCTCCTCCAAGGAACTCATTGGCTACAGTCTCAAGGACTGTGTCCCCATTACATTCACAGGTTGAAATCCTAATGCCCAGTGTGATGGTATTAGAAGGCAAGGCCTTTGGGAGGTGCTTAGGTCATGAAGACCCTGTCCTCATGAATGGGATTAGTGCTCTTGTAAGAGACCCCAGAGAGCTCCCTGATCCCTTCCACCATGTGAGGAGACATTGAGAAGCCCACAACCCCAAAGAGGGCCTTCTCCAGAACCTGGCCAGGTGGGCACCCTGGCGGTAGATTCCCAGGCTTGAGAACTGTGAAAAATCAATTGCTGGTGTTTATAAGCCACCCAGTCAGCAGTATTTTCTTGGAGCAGCCTGAATGGACTAGAAAACCATGTATTCATTGATTCACCATTTACTGAGCCTACTAAAAGCTAGCTCTGCGCTACCCCCCAGGGAATCAAATGGACAGAACAGCACCGAGGGCTCCCCCAGCCTGTAGCAGGGGTAGACGGTTTCAAACGATAGTAACAAGAGCCCTGGGAGAGGCAGCTGCAGGCACAGATGTGGAATAAAGAACAGTTTTCATTTCTGCCAGAAGGAGTCAGATGTAGGAGCTTTTAGAGAAGAGACACCCTAGTTAGGTTTTCCAGGTAAAGATCCGAAGGAGGATGGACCAGCCAGGCCGAGTGCGAGCCAAGTGCTGAGACCAAGAGTCCAGACGCAGCTCAGCACCTCCGAACAGCTCTACCTAGTCCCCTAGCATGGAGCTCAGAGTGCGGGAGGAAGAAATGCCCAGTAGAGGACCGGACAGCGGCTGGGGGCCAATTCAGGAAGGGCCCGATGTGCATTTGACTTTGGACTCTATCCTGACTGCACAGGAAACATTACAGGTATTTGTTTTTGTGTTTCCAAATGAAGTACAACAAATTTGGCCTAGAGAAAAGATCATTTGCAGTTAAAATGCAAGGCATGTGCTAGAGAAAGAAGGGACTACCAGTAGGCGACAAACGAGGAGGCTACTGCAGTAGTCCACACAAGGGGTGCCTACCCAGTACACCCAGGTTACTCATGGCATTTGATTCTCAGCCCAGCAGGATGAGGCTTCTCTGAGCATGGATGGGGCCCAGGTCCATGCAAAGCAAGAGCTTCCAATATCAGAACCACCAGCCTCAAAGACTAGGGTTTCCATGGCTGTTCCAATCAATGCTTATCAGCCCTCCCTCCCAGCTAGCTCTCCTTCTTCGAGTCCCACCATCACTGAGAACTTGCATTTTACTCCAGGATTCTTCCTTGGTCCTGGTCACACTTGGCCAAGGTCCATCCTCACTCACAGATGCACACTTTTACTTCCTTCCTATCATGCAGCCTTGTTTGGTGCTTGGCTCTCGGCCCCCATATTTTCCCCAAACCTTCTGGTACCCAGCCATTTCCTGACCCACCTCAAGGCCCCTCTAGCACAACTGGGGTCCACATGCCCCACCCACATGCAGGCAGCACAGCAGCACCTGAGGGGCTGGCCATGACCACCAGACGCTAAGGCTGAAGTGAAAAGACAATGCAGATACTTATTTCATATACTATTGGAAGCCAGCATCTTATACAACAAGTTCAGTATTGTGAGCGATTTCTTCATCACTGTCCACATAACCCAAAGCCAGGGGCTAGGCCTCCAGATTCTCACCACAGATTCTGCTCGCAGAGAGGCCACAGGCTTCAGACTTGGACTATGTATCCAAATCTCTGTCAGTCACCTTGAACAAATACTTGCCCCTCTAGGTTTGCTAAGGCTTCAGTGTGCACACATGGCACCAATCACACAGGCCGAACCGCTGGAAAACATGCATCTTGAGGCTGGATTTTTCTCTGCTGATCCACTCTTCCTGGTAACTCAGATGATTAAAGAATACACCTGCAATGCAGGAGACCTGGGTTCGATCCCTGGGTTGGGAAGATCCCCTGGAGAAGAGCATGGCAACCCACTCCGGTACTCTGGCCTGGAGAATCCCATGGACAGGGGAGCCTAGCAGGTTACAGCCCATGGGGTCACAAAGTTGCACAAGACTGAGTAAGTTGGACACAGTACCCACTCTTAGTTAATACTGAATCCATCTTCCTTCCTCAGCCCTGTCTTCGAAGGAAATCACAAAAAAAGACAACCCATTGTCCAAGATACTTAACATTGTTTAGGTGACAAGAATGAGTCCAAGGTTGGGGGGAGGGGAAAGTGGAAATTACCCAGTAGGAAGAGGAAGAAGGTTTTCCAGCTATTTAAAGTACAGCTCCACTCAGGTGTTTATACTGGCCAGTCTCAGCAGCTGGTGACTCACTGTGCAGGGAATATCTTAAAATGAACCTTCTATTCTTCTGGATAAGTTCTGAGTTATCCAGGATATGAGACACTCCCTCCTTGGGGCTATTTCCTAAGGCTCACAAGTGAATAGCATCACCATTTTGTCCTTATCTTCCTTTTAAATCTTGAGGGAAAATATGTCTTAAGCTTCACACTGATTTCTCTCTGATATATTTATACACTGCCTTACTAAGCCCACCAGGGGCTTCCCAGGTGGTCCTAGTGATAAAGAATCGGCATGCCAGTGCAAAAGATTCAAGAGACATGGGATCGATCCCTGAGTTGAGAAGATCCCCTGGAATAGGAAATGGCAAGCCACTCCAGTATTCACGCATGGAAAATTCCATGGACAGAGGAGCCTGGAAGGCTACAGTCCATGGGGTCGCAAAGAGTTGGACACGAATGAGTGACTGAGCATGAAGCATTACCAAGTAAATAATAATAATAAAAAGATAACACCTACCTTGAAAAAAATGTTTTATGAAAACTAAATAGAAAACTAAGAAATATTTCTAGCTTCGTCATTTGTCCAGGGACTCAGTTCTATATCTATTCATATGTCCCCATAAAGTCAGCATAATACCTTATAGACAGCAGGCACACCCAATAAATTTTTCTATTAATGTTCACAGGATATGCCTTTATAATCATCACTAAAGAAAAAAAAATGTGATACTCTTAACAGGATGTAGTATCTGCTATCAGGAAACACATACTTAAGGACAGAAAATGGAAAAAAAAATTACCTCTCTCAGGGACTTGGTATGTACTAGATCCAAGCATGCCTTTCAAAAACAAAGTACACTTGAAGTGATGTCTCCAACCAAATTTCAATATAGTAAAACGTCAACAACCTGTTCTAAGTGCTAACCCAGACAGTTAAACTTATTGACCTGAGTTTTTCATAAATAATTATAGCAGGGAGAAATGATTCATTTCAAGACCCTACTTTTACTGGTTTCTTTGAAAGAACCCAAGGTGATTTAATGACTTAAGATGCTATGAGCAACTCTACATAAATGCCATTATTCAAATAAACACATTCCTGGAGTTACTGGTAGATAAACATCATCAAACAGTGACTCAATTAACTCTGTGCTTCCAAGGGCAGACTAAGGGAGTTAGATCTCAGACCACAGAAAAGGGCTACAGTGATGACATGTCTTACACAGAGGTCCAGGATTTGGCTTCTATTTCCTTTGTTTCTCTTCCTACAGTGCCTAAAACTGCTCTAAGCCATTGTATTAGCTCAGGCTGCCATACTAAGATACCATAACCTCGGTGGCTCAACAGCAGAAATTTATTTTCTTGCAGTTGTGGAGGCTGTAAGTCCTAAGTGAAGGTCCAGCCTGGTCAATTTCTGGTGAGGGCTCTTTCTCTGGTTTACAGATAGCCTCCTTCTTACTATATCCTCACATGCTTTTTCTTAGGTACATGCATGCTTGAATTCCTAGAGAGAGCTAGCAAGCTCTCTACGGTCTCTTCTTATAATGACAGTGATCAAATTAGAACAGGGCTCCACCTTCATGATTCATTCAACCTTAATTACCTCCTTTCTTCAAATACAACCAGGCTGGGTCGTTAGAGTTTCAGCATAAGAATTTTGGAGAGACACAAATATTCAAACCTAGACAGCATATTAAAAAGCAGAGACATTACTTTGCCTACAAAGGTCCGTACAGTCAAAGCTATGGTTTTCCAGCAGTCATGTATGGATGTGAGAGCTGGACAATAAAAAAGACTGAGGGCTGAAGAACTGATGCCTTCGAACTGTGGTGCTAGAGAAGACTATTGAGAGTCCCTTGGACTGCAAGGAGATCAAACCAGTCAATCCTAAAGGAAATCAATCTTTCAGAAGGACTGATGCTGAAGTTGAAGCTCCAATACTTTGGTCACCTGATGCGAAGAACCAACTCTTTGGAAAAGACACTGACGCTAGGAAAGATTGAGGGCACAAGGAGAAGGAGACGGCAGACAACAGGATGGCTGGAGGGCATCACCGACTCAATGGACATGAGTTTGAGCAAACTCTAGATGGTGAAGGACAAGAAGCCTGGTGTGCTGCAGTCCATGGGGTCACAAGAGTCGGACACGACTGAGCGATTGAACAACAACAAACATCTAGTCCATAACACCCATAAAGAAGCAATTATCCCCCATAATGGCTAAATAAAACCTCTTCAAGTTCTTGACCTCTACATTGATCAATTTCTCTTGCATAAATTATCCCAGGACTCACATTCTCACTGGAGAGAGTTTACAGAACAATGGTAAGTGAGCAGTGATATTAACATTCATCTCCTAAACAAACACTTCTTGGAAAGAACCGTATTTTTTTTTATCTTAGACAAATTTGTTTGAAGCTCTTTCTCAAAGAGGAATTGGGTCTCTTTTCCAAAACTTGTACCCCACAGCCATCTGATAACACCGTTCTGTGACTACTGGGAAGTGAACAAAGCAGCGAAATCACAAATAATCAAGCAAGTTATAGCAAGGAACGCCACTTCGAAACTTTTTTTTCACACTTTGAAACAGAAAAATTTTAAGATATAAGTGACAAACTAAATACAGGCCTTCCAGACTCAATTTCCACCAGTCTAACCTCTAATCCTGAGAGGAAAACTCTATATNAGCGACTGAAATGAACTGAACTGAACTGAACTGAAGGGATGTGATCTTTTCCTGAAGAAGGAAAGTGTTCGAAGAACTAAAGCAGCTGGGAGACATTTGACAGACAAGCGTTCAGAAAGGCTGCAGAGGCTCACGTTTGTCACAGTCGTGGTCCCGATGGGAATTCTTCCTCGGAGCCTCTCACACGATGCTCACGTGGGCTTCACCCAGGGGACCGTCTCCTGCTTGGACGGCCCTTCCCCACAGTGCATTCAAAAGGCACCGACTAAATACAGTAAGAGCCCAGAGAGCTGCTAAGAGGAGAGCATTAAACGATCACATTTTCAAATTAGAAATAAAATCACAGGTGGACACCAAACCACCAAGCTGGAAACAAAGTGCTTGTCTGGTGATATCACAGCACATAGCCAAGTGGACACACACGCACAGCGACACACACAGCTACACCCACAACACACACACACACACGGGCCCATGGGCACCCAGACATGGACACACACACACAGCAATACCCATAGCTACACCCAGGGACACACACAGTCACATGTTTAAACAGAATTGAGGCGACATTATACATACAATTTGGGAACTGTTGTTTCTTTACTCATCATTCAATTATGACCACCCCATGCATGCTGCACAGCAAAGTGTGTGTGAAATCGAACTCCCCCCCCACCCGAGCTCCAGCTGCCCTGCGCCCCATCCGCTCTTCTCGCGGGCGTCCTGCCCCGCCCGCCTGCCCCTCTGCAGGCCTCTGAGTCTCCCGGGCTTTCTCTGCGGTCCTTCTCTGATAGGCCGTCCCCGTTTCTCGATAAATACACCCCTAAACACTTGCTATTGTTCTATTTCTCAGTTGTGTCTGACTCTTTGCGACCCCAGGGACTGCAGCTCACCAGGCTCTTCTGTCCATAGAATTTTCCAGACAAGAATCTTAGAACGGGTAGCTATTCCCTTCTCCAAGGGATCTTCCCCACCCAGGAATCAAACCTGGGTCTCCTGAATTATAGGCAGATTCTTTACTGTCTGAGTCACCAGAGAAGCCCCATAGCCATTTGCTATTACCATTATAAATAAATGTCGATATATTTGAAATGTTTTCAAATACATTTGTTCTTGGCATTTAGGCAATTTTTATAAATTTGTTTTTAACCAGCCAGTGATCAAACTTCCTTAGCCTTCCAAGTGATATTTATTTTAGTAGCTTGGATTTCTGAATAGACTGCTCAAAAGATGTTGTGATGTTTTGTCTCTTCTCATACCAGGACATCTTACTCCTCGTGATTTAATTATTACTTAGAATGATAACACCAATATCGAATAATTGTGCTGGCAGGAACCATGCTCCTCTGTTTCAAACTTTCACAAAACCCTGCAATCCTTACTATGACTGCTCATGTTGCCTGGAAGCATTGATATGAACTCTTTTTCTTGTTAAAAAATTCTTCCTAGGTTAGGAACTGCATGAATCTTAGTTAAGAGCCATACATGTCAAATTTATGAAATGTCCCTTCAGTTTTTGTTGACATCACCAAACAGTGCTTTTTCCTTAACTCCAAAACCATCTGACAGTCCAGAGCACGTCAAAACACTTTCTAACAGTCCAGAGCACGTCGAAACACTTTCTAACGTCAAAGTGAAAGTGGAAGTCGCTCAGTTGTATCTGACTCTTTCTCCAGGCCAGAATACTGCAGTAGGCAGCCTTTTCCTCCCCCAGGGGATCTTCCCAACCCAGGGATCAAACCCAGGTCTTCCACATCACAGGTGGATTCTTTCCCAGCTGAGCTGCAAGGGAAGCCCCTCCTAACATCAAAGTACCCTTGTGTTCACGGAAAACTCCACCACGTGCATCCCAGTGACTCATAGTCGGATCTGCCCAGTCTCCTGGTGCTGGGCTCAGGATGTTTGTCGGTGCTTATAATTGCCCTTGGTCTTTAGGCTTTTATGTTTATATTTGTCAGGTTTTCTCACTTTAGATTTTACGATAGTTAGTGAGAATACATATACATCATAATGTAAAAATTGGNAACTTTTTTTTCACACTTTGAAACAGAAAAATTTTAAGATATAAGTGACAAACTAAATACAGGCCTTCCAGACTCAATTTCCACCAGTCTAACCTCTAATCCTGAGAGGAAAACTCTATATAGGAAATAATGCTCAGCTTATAAAACAGTTTATATAATTATTTCTGACTACAAAAGAAATTCATGTTAACTTTTAAAAATTATTAAAAAGTAGAGAGTCTGGTAACAATTGGTTTTAACAACACTGCAATATGTAACTTTGTATCCCAATTCTTCACTTCTTAAATTTTCTCATTTTAAAACTAATTACCATAATTTTTACATAATTTATACATAATATTTCCTCTTCTAACTTGGAGCCAAGAACGTAAATGGTGGGTTTTCTGAATCAATTTATATAAACTATGAATGGGAATATTAAATGAAATGTAGGATGGAATTAATACAAATATGATTTTCCTGGGGGAAAAAATTAAGAAAGGGGCTAAGGGCTAACTTTTACCCGTATGTGAAGTTTTTATAGGAATCCTCATACTTTGTTGTTAGTGTTCATCATCCACATTTCTGGAGAAAACTCTCAGATATTTTTCTTCTTTTGGCTCTTTACAGAACTGCTTATGCATGTTTGGATTTTCTTGTTTCGCTGAAAGCCTGGCTAAACCCTAAGCTTATCATGAAGGCCCCCCAGACTCTTCAACCCATTCTGGACATCCTTCGAGAAAGACCAACAGGTTTCTTCCTCTCCCCAGGATAGTGAGTACCGTTTCCTCCAGGACCTGGGTTAGGGCTATTCTAGTTGTCTCACACAAATTCAGGCTTCTCAGGTGGCTCAGTGGTAAAGAATCCACCTGCAGTGCAAAAGACACAGGAAGACATAGGTTTGATCCCTTGGTGAGGAAAATCCCCTGGAGGAAGAAACGGGAACCCACTGCAGTACTCTTGCCTGGGAAACCCCAAGGACAGAGGAGCCTGGCAGGCTCTAGTCTGCAGGGCGGCAAACCAGTAGGGCACTACTGAGCGACTAAACAATAACAGCAACACACAAATACATGCCCACGGCCCCGAACATGCCCACCCCTGGGCACCAAGGCAGAGATGATCTTCTTCATTCTGGAGGAAAAAACACCTAATCTCTACATTTCTGCTTAAAGATTGCAGGGAGACATGTTTAGAGAAATAACTTTCCTGTGGTCCAGTGGTTAAGACTCCACACTTCCAAAGCAGGGGGAACAAGTTTGAATCCTCGTCAGGAAACTAAGATCCCTCCCAAATGCTGTGCAACAACAGCCAAAACAAAACGAAACCATAATAGATTACCTTTATTTTTTAAATGCCCAATTAACACTAACATAAAATGGAACAATAAATTGCTCGGTTTAAGAAAACAGTTCACAACTTGGGGGAGGAATGGTTATCAAATTCACCCAAGAAGACATGCAAATTTCATAACCCGAAGGGTTCTCACCAGCCTCGATCCCACCAACTTCCTCTTTCTGGCACACACACAGGGGTCATGAATGGGGGTGGAAAACAAATACACATATGTGACTGGCAATTTCCCAAAGCCTTCTATGTCAGTATTATGCTTTCTCTCTTCTTCCCCAGCTGAGAAGCAGCCATGTTCACTACAGAGTGACATTACAGAGTTCATTACAGAGTGACAGATGCCTGTTTCTGGATTTAGCTGCTTTTCTTCTTCGATAGGGACACAAATGTGATCCTGACTGATGCAACTTGAGTCCTGAACCTCCCTGCAATACCAAAGCCAGGGCTAAACATAAAGGAGTATCTTCAGTCCCACTTACAAGTCTTCCTTCCTGGAAGAGGTGCACAGCTCCAATCCAAGTTCTTGGTGATAAGCCATCCTGTACCATGGAAAATTGTTGGTTGCTAAGTCGTGTCCAACTCTCTGCAACTCCAGGGACTATGGCCTGCCAGGTTCCTCTGTCCCTGGAATTCTCCAGGCATTGCAGGCGAATTCTTTACCAAATGAGCCACCAGGGAAGCCCTCCATCCTATACCATGTGTGAAAGTACAGTCGTTCAGTCGTGGCTGACTCTCTGCCACCCTATGGACTGTAGCCCACTAGGCTCCTCTGTCCATGGAATTCTCCAGGAAAGAGTACTGGAGTGGGTAGCCATTCCCTTCTCCAGGGGATCTTCCTGACTCAGGGATCGAACCCAGGTCTCATGCACTGTAGATGGATTCTTCTTCCTTTTTTTTTTTTTTTTTTTTTATTTTTCTTTACAACACTCTATTGGCTTTGCCATACATCGACATGAATCCACCACAGGTGTACACAAGCTCCCAATCCTGAGTCCTCCTCCCACCCCACAACGTCTCTCTGGATGGATTCTTTATGGTCTGAGCCACCAGGGAAACTGCACCATGGTTTACAGTAATTAAGATGAGATTATCTCTTATCCCATCACTTCTTCCTCTGTACCCAACAAACTGCAAGCAAAACTATCAATATAATATCCAGCATGCCTTGTTACTGCAGTACTTCATAGGTGCCCATGAAATCACACTTTGTATGAAGGCCACAGTACACCTGTCAAAGCCAAAACAGTGTCCTCAAAGACTCCTTTTCACTCACCCACTTTCCTGTCCCAGCTGTTTCTACACATGGTCATCTCTCATACAAAGATGAGATGGAATGAGAGGGACTAGAGATACCTCAGGTGGTGAAGGACACACTCCATGTTGAAGGTACTGACCTGGCCTCAAACTTGGTGATAGTAGGGAGGGGCAATGGGTCTTCCTGCCCAGATCACTGAGGTCCTTGAAGCTTCTCTATTAAGGAGGGAAAGCAGAGGGAAGCCACCAACTGGTTTTCACAATGTAGTTGCACCTGCCTTGGAGAAATTGCTCCTGAATTTGGCAGTTGGTTTTCTGTCAGACTTCATTTCTAATATCATTAATGTCTGCCTCTTTGTGTACATTTATCAGTATTTCAGTGGGAGGTTATGACAGGCTACATTAGGGAAAAGGAACATAAAGCTATCTTAAGCTGGAATCTATCACTTCAAATCACATATTTTTTTCAGGAGTACAGTGGTGTAACTTTAAGAATTTTAAATCTGACCTTGTGGTTCCTAAGATGTATTACATATTTACCACACACACACATACACACACAGTCTGTATCCACAAATACATTGCTTTGAGTATCTGAGCATTTTCCCATTTCCAGATGTGTGTATACACTTAGATGCTGTTTGAGGGATATATAAATCATGTTTGTTGAAATATTGTTTGTGGTTTCTGTTTTTCAACATCCTGCTGGGGAAATTTCACAAACATGCAAAATCTGGCATGAGACATTTGCTTCAGAAAGAACTGTCAGAGAAACAGAAGTAACTTATGCCTTAAGCAGGCAATGCACCAATGGGAATCCAGAAAAAAACATGAAATCTAGCTTCCTACCAACTCGACATGACAGCTAATCGTTCTTATTTTATAGTCCCCAGATATCCATATTAATAAAGTGCTTCAAGATGACTACTCTTGGAAAATTCAGGCTCTATCACTTTAAAACTTAGACAAGCAGATTACTTAATCAAAATCAATACAATTAATAAAGTGGATCACTTCAGTTATCACATCTAAATCAAATGACTCTCTCATCATGCTCTTTAGTCTATAACCTCTCTCCTATTCTTGTCTATGCAGATATCGCCACCTGAATGTTTGATGCGGATGGCCAACTCTAGGAAGCCAATCAAAACTCTTAATCCTACGCTATAAACCAGCTCCACCTGCAAAAACGTCTCTTTTATTGAATGGCACCTATGTTCACCTGGGGCTTCCCTGGTGGCTCAGTGGTAAAGAACTCATCTGCCAATGCAGGAGACTCAGGTTCAATCCCTGGGTCGGAAAGATACCCTGGATAAAGAAATGGTAAGTTGCCCACTCCAGTATTCTTGCCTGGGAAACTCGATGGACTCAGGAGCCTGGCGGGTTACGGTTCATGGGGTCACAAAAGAGTTGGACACAACTTGGCAACTAAAAAACAACAATCTATGTTCCCCAACTTGTCCAAGCCAGAAATCAGGAAGACATCTGAAACTTCTTCCTTCCCCTAACTCCTCACATTCAATGATAAGCCCTGCTGTTTCCATCTTCCAAACATCTTAGATTTATCCACATTCCACCATGCAGGACTGCTCACCTGGTTCAGGAACTTATCTCTTAACCTCATCTACTGCAATAATCTATCTCAGGTCACCTTTATGTCACCTTCATCATCCAGAAGCAACAATGTACATGCTTTAAAGGTTCATAATGCTCATATTTCCAGCCAGGAGGAATTTTTTTAAAAAGAATTTGCTGGTAATCTTTATATTCTAACAGTTATCACCTGTACTTAATTACTGACTACATCTTCTCTATATGCTAAACATTAACTACCATCTNATCTACTGCAATAATCTATCTCAGGTCACCTTTATGTCACCTTCATCACCCAGAAGCAACAATGTACATGCTTTAAAGGTTCATAATGCTCATATTTCCAGCCAGGAGGAATTTTTTAAAAAAGAATTTGCTGGTAATCTTTATATTCTAACAGTTATCACCTGTACATAATTACTGACTACATCTTCTCTATATGCTAAACATTAACTACCATCTTCTCTATAATACTATGCATTTTACTGAATTTCAATCACTATCCATGTTTCATTTATTTTGTCACCTGACACTAGGTACATGGAATGTATTTTATTTTTTAACTTTTTTTTTTTAACATGGACCATTTTGAAAGTTGTTACTGAATTTGTTGCAATATTGTTTCTGTTTTATGTTTTGGTGTTTTGGCTGCAAGCCATGTGGGATCTTAGCTCCCTGACCAGGGATGGAACCTGTATCCCCAGGATAGGAAGGCTAGGTCTTAACCCCTGCACTGCCTGAGAGGTCTCCTGGAATGTATTTTAGAAATAGCATTATTTATGGAAATCTTTCATTTTATGACTATAAGTATTCTGCTGTCTTGATAATCAAAAGTGATTCAACTATTCCTATATTGGAACTGATGTTGTTTCACAGACCACATGGCAAGGAATAACTGCGCATAAAGTGTTTTGCCACTATTGATTTTTTTTTCATGCAGACTTTGAGGGGTGGAATTACTGTTTCAAACTCCTGCTTTTGACCATAATGTTAGGCAACACAGCAGAGTGGCTTAGAAAGCACACTCTAAGACTTTTGAGGTTCCAATCCTAGTTCCACCACTTCCTGCATGACCTTAGACAACTTACTTAACCTCTCTATGACTCAGTTTCCTGTAAAATGAATGAAAACTGAACCTTCCCTTATGGAGCTGTCACGAGGATTAGACAGAAAACACATGACAAGCTCTCAGAACAAAGCTTGGTGAAAAGCAAGTGCTCCACAAAGCCTATTTTACCTATTTATACACACACACACATATACATACGCCTTAATTTCCAAAAGGATCATGTTAATATTTAATACACCCAGTAGGGCATATCAGTTTTACTGCAACTCTGTCACCAAAAGGCATTAACACTATTTTTGGTGATTCTTACTTAGTAAATATCCAGTGTATCTTAGCACACATTTTTTTTTTTTTAATGCCAAAGAGTAAAACAGTTGTTCCTTAAGTACATTTATAGTGCTTAAATAAAAATAGCTCGGGGGACACTACTTATTTATTCTTTAGTATTATATATACTCTAACCAAATAAGCTTACCAGTTTATGTTTTTAAGAAAACAAGTTACATGAGTTGCCTTGTTTCTTCTAATAATGATCAGCAATACATAAAAGGATGGAAAAGAATGGTGTGGGTAACCCTTCAATTGGCAAGAAATTAACAGCTCATTAGATTCATTCTTCTGCTATAGTGGCCAGAGATCATTGTCAAAGGAAATTTTATATATATAAAAATCAAAAATTGGTCATTATGCAGTTGATCCCACCCCTTGTCAAAAAGACTCTAGCAGAAAGACACAGGTAACCTAAAACAAACAATTTATGCAATGCATGTGATGGTTTTGGATACTTGTTTCATAGTTAATGAGAAATATTATATAAAAAGACAAACTTTGACTAATATTAGAAGAAAAAAGTATGATTAAAGTCTAAGTTTAAATACAAATACATATTTGTCAAAAAACTACATAATGAATGAACTTAACTAGGAACCCAACAAGGCCTAAATTCCAGTGCTTCCTGTATCACAAATGAGGTATCCAGAGCAGTGCTATTCAAACTATCAAAGAGGACCCACTGAGTCATTAAGTAAAGTTAGTGACAATCTTTTAAAGTTTATAAATAAATTTATTTTATTGCAGCATACCTGACATACAACATTCTATTAGTTTCAGGTGTACAACATAATGATTTGAGTACTGTATGTATGTATTTTTTAAATGAAAAAGAATAGGAGATCACAGAAAGTATGAGTAAATACTATTTCACTTATATGTGTGTAGGGTGGTCCTGAGTGGTGCTGGTGTCAGGAAATGAATTTCCTATTATGGATGACAGTTAAACAATATCAAAATTCACTGCTGGAGGGTACCTCATTTTACTATGCTTCACAGATTCTGCATTTTTTACAAATTGAAAGTGTGTAGCAACCTTGCATTGTCAGACGATGGCTTGCGATTTCTCTTTTTATTTATTTATTTGCTGTTTTTCTTTTTAAATTAAGGCATATTCCTAGTTTTTTTAAACATAACACTATTGCACTCTTAAAAGACTACAATATAGTGTAAACATAACCTATTTGCACTAGGAAACCAAAAAATTTGTGTGATTCACTCTATCGTGATAATTTGCTTCACTGCAATGTTCTAGAACCAAACCTGCCATATCTCCAACGCATGCCTATAAGTCATTTAATCTCTGTGAAGCTGTTTCCTCATCTCTTAAATGGAAAGTATTCTACTTTAGAGAGTAGATTCAAATAAAATAATTTCACAACATCTTTTTAACTATAAAACATTGTGTTAATATGTTAAGGTTACAGCATTATGGCTAGGTTCCTTAGAGTTAATGTTTCTCTGCTGTATATGTTTACAACATAAAATCACTGTGCTAGAACTTGGACATACTGTATCAAAGATAATTCTGCAAATGTAGTCTCCTAAAAAAATGGAGCTAGAGACAAGAAATCCTTAAGTTTCTTGAAATTTTTATAATCTCCTTTGTAGTTCTGACTATACAGCCTCTGGGGAAAAAAATAAGACTAAAGAAGAAAGGCAGTATCTCAGTGTCACTGTGGGGCCTTATGAAAGAATCATCACTTATGAGAATGACCAAAAGGGGGATATGTTTACAGGCTATTCCCAGAGGAGGCCAGATCATGAACGTAAGCTGCCATCGCACTGTCTGCACAGCCCTTCAGTGATACTTTACTTGCAGGTATAAATCACTGCTCTTTGCTTCCCACTGAAAGTTGAGAATCCAGTGCCAGTCTCTAAATGCCACAAACAATTCCAGGCAGCACATCTTTATCTAGCTACACATGTTATCTGCTCACATCATGGTACCACAAGATAAGTAACATCTCAAGACTGCCAGCTAACAAAATTGAAAACAGCTAAGACGAGAGGTACACTCCCTCATAACTCTTCCACAAAAGCTACCAATAAAGCACGCTTCTGAAGGAAAAGACATTCTAAAGATCCTGAGTAAATAAGAGATGGTACCTCTCCCCATAAAAATAGAAAGGACTTTAAAAAGGAACAGAATTCCTACTTTGCTGTTGTTTAGTTACTAAGTCATGGCCAACTTTTTTGTGACTCCATGGACTGTAGCCCACCAAGCTCCTCTGTCCATGAGATTTCCAGGCAAGAATACTGGAGTGGGTTGCCATTTCCTTCTCCAGGGGACCTTCCCGACCCAGGGATCAAACCCACATCTCCTGCTTGGCAGGTAGATTCTTTACCACTGAGCCAAATAGGAAACCTGACTTCCTACTTAGATGATTTAAAAAACCACTTTAGGATAAACTGAAGACAGGAATGTTTGTGAAGACTCAGTGATATGATATGATATGATGACACTTCATTTTTTAAATGATATCTGTGACCTTAAGATCAGCTTGTTCTGAGTTTTGTTTCCTGTAAGCCTTAGGGGGTTTTTTGCACTGATCAATCCAGCCCACATTACCCCTNCATCTCCTGCTTGGCAGGTAGATTCTTTACCACTGAGCCAAATAGGAAACCTGACTTCCTACTTAGATGATTTAAAAAACCACTTTAGGATAAACTGAAGACAGGAATGTTTGTGAAGACTCAGTGATATGATATGATATGATGACACTTCATTTTTTAAATGATATCTGTGACCTTAAGATCAGCTTGTTCTGAGTTTTGTTTCCTGTAAGCCTTAGGGGGTTTTTTGCACTGATCAATCCAGCCCACATTACCCCTCTAAGCCTAACCAGGTTCACAAATGTAAAACATCTGGCGCGGTTGAGAGGCTCAGTTTGCAGCTCACAAAGGCTCAGGGGCTCACCTGGGAATGCTGCACGCATGCCTGCTGAGCAAATGAATGTAGAAATAGATCTGCAATGGCCCTAACTTTCTCTGTGACTAATTCCCATCACTTTAAGAGAGGGGGCGGGGACTGTGACAGATGAGGATGTAAAGAAGGCAGACAGCATGAGGAAAGTTGTCAGCGGGTGATCAAGAATGTTTTAGTCACTGCCCATAGAGTTCCTGCTAGAGAGAGAGAATCAAACAGCCTGAATCAGCTTGGTTCTGGCAGCCTGCCAGGTAGCTTTTGCTTACCTGTAATCTTAGTTGAAAACCATGTGGGATGTGTCACAGCAAAAGTGCCTTTCTCATAACAATCTCAACACAATGGAAATATCTTCCTAACCAAAGGACACACTTGTTTGGAAAAACTCCACAGAATTAATACTGAGAAGAACCTTGGCTATTTTTCAACTGTGTGTTGAGACCCTGGAAGATTAAGTGACTTACCTTAGGTCACACAACTGGCAGCAAGCACTGTCTTGACTAAGACCAAGAGCTAAACAGACTCTCCCAAGATAAAGTATGTCTACAATTGTGCCTATTAACACGTTTTCAAAGAGACAAGGTTCCCTACTACTCACAACTTTAGTTTTATCACTATACCTATCTACTACCCTAGAACACTTAGATATATGACTAAGTATGCCTTGTTTTAAGACCATTCATCAAGTAAATGGATGGGATAGTGCCCACTAATCAGGTTTGAAAAGGAATTCCTATCTCTGATACACCTTACTACAGGTATGAAATTTAAGTAACTTTATCCCTATTTGTAGTATGTTGCTTGAGACTGAAACAATAATATATAAAGATACATAATTCTCTCATAATGAGATAAATATGTTAGAAATATACAATGTGCATGGAAACTTCAAGCATTCAAACTTACAAAGACAGATTTATATCAAAGAATAAGGAAATTGATTTACTACTACACCTGATATCAGCAAAACATCTGTGCCCATAAAATAAATTTTCTTGAGTATTTTTAAAAAACTAGAAAGAAAAGCACATACAGTAACCAAGTTTATTAAAAAAAAAAAAAAGTAATGCATGTGTGCTTTAGTTGCTCAGTATAAGCAGCTACAAATAATCCTTTCTGTGGTGAGAAATAAAGTCCACACATAAGAATCCCTGCAAAATTTTCACCACTCACACACATGTAACAGATGGAGTCTAAAAAACTGCTAAGCATTTCATAAGCCAAATGCTCAAAAATTAATAATAAAAGATGGTAACAATCCTGTATTATATTGCATAAATGAGCACAACAGATCCCCGCCCTCTGCTTTCACCTCTCATCTCATCCCACCTTTCTCTAAATGTGTGCTCACCCATTTACATCCCCTACTCTGCAACCAAATCATAACCATCCAAAGGCGAGGTGTCTGCAGCAGCCCAAAACACTTGACTGATAACATCCGGTTTGCCATTCCAGGAAATCCCAGAGTGTGTTTTAATCCTCTGCCCAGAGCTTGCAAAAGAAAAACGAGAGAGGATCTAATCGATACCAGCACCCCAGCTGTGACCTGGCACATAAAGAAATCAAGAAAATAAATCCCATCCATAATCTGTATAATTTAACACTTGGAAGAAAGTAACATCTGGGATCAACTCCAAGCGGGACAGTGCTGCTGGCCATGTCTGTGCTTCCTGCACTGAGTGCTGAGCCGGTGGGGACACTCCACGTCCTCAACAATCAGCAAAAACAATGTCTCTTCCTAATAAGTAATCTACCCCCAAAAATGAGGCAGGTGAAGAGAAGGAAACATCCACTCCTTGCCAGTTGAGCACCTGATAAAGGCTCCCCTTACATTTCAAAGACAGGGAAAACTGGAACTCCTTCCCAAAGGTGGGTCCTGGGCAAACTATTGTCTTGCTGACCAGTCAAAATCCAAAATGAAAGCTCATATAATACAGGGGAATGACTTTGTTCAATCATACAGCCCTTTCAGGACACTCCAAAGTCCTATCCCCAGGTGAAGTTGCGGGGAGGGGGAGGGGGGGCGGAATCCCCTGTAATTATGCCTCGCTCAAAAGGGTTTCCAGGTTTTTTAAATTACAGGAGAATGAACATAAGCAGATACCTACATATCATCTAAATCACTAGATCTACACCCAATTTTTTAAAAAGTAAACCAATAAGCAGGACAGGGCATTACAGGAAACTACATATTATGTTTCCTTAATACTATATATTAAGTATTATATCGTAATACTTTCTCTGTCAAACCTTCTGAGAGGCATTTGGCTGCTTCAGGCTTGTCAGAGAGCCTTCCTTTTTAATAGTCGCAACCTAAAAGGAGTAACTGTCAAGGGGCGACCCAGCCAAAATCAAACAACAAAAACGGGAACTGTAATCCGCCTGAAATGGGAGGAGGGAAAGGAAGGGAGACTCCTATATTCATCCGTCAATATTAATGTCCTTTGTTGTTCACCTTTACACAGAACAGCGAGCGCTACCCTGCTCCTTTTCCTCCTAACACCCTTGTCAGGGTAATCTTTCCTAAAAGCTATCTCGTTGCCTCGAAGACCCAAGCTTTCTGAGTCTCTTTCCCCATTAACACTCCACAGCTGTCCTCCGGCACCACCCCCACCATGAGCAGAGAGGGTGGTCAGAAGTAAAAACATTGCTGAAATACCCGTCCCCTCCAAAGACCAAAGAGCAGAGCGGCGCAGATGTTGAAATTTACTAACCCCCGCCCCACCGTCTCTCCGAGCGCGCACACACACACACCGGGTAACCCGGGATGGGAGGGAGGAGCAAGGCTCGAGCCGGACTGTCAGAGCGGCTCTTCTGAGGACGGTGCCACATTCCGCACTCCGGGAATGTGGAAGGCATAGGGAAGGTTCTGCGCCCCCCTTCTGTTTTGGGGATGTTCTCTCTCCGCGACTGTTGTTGTCTCCCTCTCCACCCCGGGAAGTCGTTGCAGCCCTTGCCTTCTTTAAGGTAAAGGAGAAGGAGGGAGAGGAAAGCCGTCCGTTCTCCTCTTCCAACTTGACACACACACGCCCGGTAGCCACTCCAAACTCCGCAGGCAGAGCCCGCAGCAGGCGGGCTGGCTGCGCGCTCCCCCCAGCAGTCCCGGCACTCCCTCCGGGAGCCCGTGCCGAGAGCTCTCATCCGGCGTTGAGGGACGAGACCCTGATGCGCAACCCTCTGCCAGGAGGTGGCTGAGCAAAGCCCCTAACCCGCAGCGCGATGCCAGAATTAGGCATTTGCAGCCGGGCTGAGAGAGAGGGGCACGGGGGCAAGGACGCAAAATTCGCACTCGCTCGGACTAGGACCAGAGCAGAATAAAAGTTCGCCCCGCGGAGACTCACCCACGCCGTATTTCTCGTGCTCCGTAGGTATCCACATGGCTAAACAGGGGTCCGGGGTCTTCAGGCTTTGTAATCCCCGCGCCCCTTCTCCGGCTCACAACAATGCACAGCTCCCGAGTAGTGGCTAAAGCGCTGGAGCCCCGCGGCTCCAAGCGGGCTGCGGTCGCTGGGCAGGGTCTGCGCTGGAGGCTCCCGAGCCCAGCGTTGACACCGCGCGGCCGAGGCTGCGCCGCCCGCAGCTCTCCCGGCGGTGGCTGCTCAGAGTCCTCCGACGCGCTCCTGGGAACCCGGAGGCGCAGTCATTGTTCTGATTCACTGAACTAAGCGAACACGCCGGGGCACTCTCCGGCGCACCCCCGCCCGTCAGCGCCTCTTCTAGCCCTCCCTGCCGAGCGCCCCGCAGCACGCTGGGAACTGTAGTTCTGCAACAGCTCCATCCCGGAAGGAGGTGGAGAGTGAGCGGCTAGGGGCGGGACTACGTCCCGCTCGCCACGTTCTATTGGTCCAGATCGTGACGGCACGGAGTGGGCGTGGAGGAAAAGCCGCCTCAGTGGGGAATTCGTTTCCAATCGCGTTTCCATTGGTCCCGGGGCCTCTTTCCTCTCCCCCCTCCCCCGGCCGAGAAATGGCTGCTCGCAAGACCCACGGGGCTGCTACCCAAGGGGAGGAGGACACTGATGGCAACCGTGGTGGAGCCGGAGGTGTCATTTATGAGGGTGAGTACGGTGCCTCTGAGGTGCAAATGGTTTTTTGTCTTCGTTTCTCTCCAACCTGGAATACAGCTGACTGCTGGACGGACCTCAGCTCTAAGGCCACTTGAGCGCGAAGGGGCCACGGGTGGAGCCCCGCGGGATAGGATGGGGTGGGAGGAGGCTACTTGCTGGAGACTGGGAGGGAAGAGAAAATGGGATGAAATGGCCTTATCCGCAGCCAGGGAATTTCCCTGGGTTCTGTCCTACGTTTGGAGCTCCCACCTTTACCCTCGCTGGCGAGTGGGCTGGGTCAAGGTTTGCGCGTGTGTGAGTGTAACTCTGGAACTAGCTGTCCTCTTTCCTCGCCAGTAGTCTGCCCTCGCCTCGGTTTGCTTGGTTTGGCCTCGAGAGATAGGTTTTACTTGGGTTCGGGCGGATTTCCATTTGCAAACTGGTTGGTCACTCTACAGATTTTTCTCAGTTGTTGGCTGGAGCAGCCTCTGAAGGGAAAGTCTGTGTGACTCTCACACCTTCTTCCCCTGTCAACTGCCCCGGGTGTTCTCCAGGATTGAATGTAGAGCCTGGGAGATCTTCCCAAACTCTGGGTCCTTAGAGCAATAGGAAAGGAAATGGTAATTTGTAGTCGTGGCTTCAAAAGAAAGTCATCACAGCTACTTTGGCTTTGCTTCACTTTCAGGTTGTCTTCTGACCCAGAATAGAGAGCAAAAATAAAACTTTGAAAGCTGCGGAGGAGGTTATCTTTAGAATCCCTAGCCCCTTTCTTTTGTTGTTCTATCCATCTATCATCTATTCATTTATCAATGAGTCCTATCGGACTCTTTGCATCTCCATGGACTGCAGCACTCCGGGCTTCCCTGTCTTTCAGTGTTTCCCTGAGTTTGCTCAAATACATGTCTGTTGAGTTATTGATGCCATCCAACCATCTCATACTCTGTTGCCCCCTTCTTCTCATGCCCTTGGTCTTTTCCAGCATTAGGGGCTTTTCCAGTGAGTCAACTCTTTGCATCAGGTGGCCAAAGTATTGGAACTTCAGCATCAGTCCTTCCAATGAATATTTTGAGTTGATTTCCTTTAGGATTGACTGGTTTGATCTCCTTGCAGTCCAAGGGACTCTCAAGGGTCTTCTCCAGTTCCACAGTTTGAAAGTATCAATTCTGTGACCCTCAGCCTTCTTTATGGTCCAACTCTCANTTGATTTCCTTTAGGATTGACTGGTTTGATCTCCTTGCAGTCCAAGGGACTCTCAAGGGTCTTCTCCAGTTCCACAGTTTGAAAGTATCAATTCTGTGACCCTCAGCCTTCTTTATGGTCCAACTCTCACATCCATATATGACTAGTGGAAAAACCATAGGCAGACCTTTGTCAGTAAAGTGATGTCTCTGCTTTTTAATACACTGCCTAGTTTGTCGTAGTTGTATCTTTATAGTATGTGTATCACCAATCTTAAGCCCTTCTTTTTTGGGCTGATACATAATTTGACACAGCTAGTTGTCTTTTTCCTTTTGATTTCTGTTTTGTTTGGCCACACCATGCAGCTTGCAGGGGCTTAGTTCCTTGACCAGGGACCCAGGCTAGGTCTCCTGCAGTGGAAACTCTGCCCTCTGTAGAGTCTTATCCACTGGACTGCCAGGGAAGTCTGTTGATGTTTTTTCTGTTAGGTCAGTTTATTTCTCTTCCTAGTTTCTTGTCTTGTCACACCAAAAACTTAGAGTGATAGACAAAAGGGTACAGAATAACAGACAAGTTACAGTTCAGTTTGGCTCAAGCAGACAGATCTTTTTTTAGACACACTCCTAAAACATGGGAGCACACTGACTCCAAGGGAGCTCTCCTCTTCCTTCCTGTTGATCCTCTTTGATATCCCACTTTCATACTTCCAGTCTCTTCCTTTTGCCTATGGTGTGTGCAAAGTAGAACTTGTACCCACCACCAGTCAATGAAAGGGAATGCAAATGGGCATATACTCAAGGCTGATTGACAATTGTAAGTTGTGTAACAGCAGGCTATGTTGTTTATGTCTTCTCATAATTCAGTCTGTTATGATTAGATGTAGAATGTTCATGAGCCCTTACTGGGCTCCTAAGTGCCTAAGGTTACTTGGAGAAGCCCCTTGTTTATTTTGTATCCACTCACTGTGTGCATAGGGCACATGTGCAAGAGTTGAAAAGTCTCTGGTTATTTTGTAGCATATCTATGAGCTCCAGCTTGCATCCCTTTCAGCCAGGACTCCCTTGTTGCTCATGTCTAACTTCCTAACATGACATGGTTTGAGGCTTAAATTTGGTTCTTCATCCTTGTCATTGTTTTGTTGTTGTTGTTGTTGTTGTTAATTTCTTGCTTTGTGCTTTCATGGTTAAATTGACATTTAGTCTTAAATTTTTGTCTTAGCACAGAGTTAGTGCTACTTCTTCCCACTTCAATGAAACCCCTAGTTCTGAAATTATTTCAGTACCTCTTCGGAGAAATTTTTAGTAAGCTCCATTCTTAAATATTGTGTTATATTCATACCCTAAACAGTTCATTTTGGGGTATGCCACATAGTCAACTCTTATCTTATAGTAACATACTAAAGATTTTCCAGATTCTCAAAGTTCCAAAAGGCTACTTGTTTAACATTTGAAGGTGGAATCTTTAGTAAATTTGTCTCACCAAGTAACTCATAAAAAAAAAATTGGGCATGCCTTTCAAAAGCATTGTGTGACTTTTAAATACATTAGTCATTTAAAAATTATAAAACATTTAATCATCAACAGTTCAAACCATTCAGAGATGTGTAAGGTAAAAAAATCAAAGTTCTTGCACCACACACAGTCTCAGTCCCAAAGTAACAATTCTTTGGGGTTTGGTAAGTATTCTTTTCAATAAGTTTTATGTATGACACACATCTGTATGGTTTTGATTTCTTTTGAATAAAAAAGGATCATTCAGTGTAAGCTTAAAGATCTGCCACCTTCTTTCTTCCAGTGTTCTATTATAGACGTTCTTCCGTGTTAATACATCTGCTGCTTCATTCTTTTTAAGAACTGTGTCCGTAGTATTCCATGATATGAATGTGCCATGTTAACCATTCCTCTGTTAAATGAACGTGTAAGTGTAGCTTTAGTTTTTCAGTAATGTAGTGAACAGCTCTACATACATATCCTTGTCCACTGGGTGTATATTTCTTGAGAAATTAGGTCAAAGGTGACACATGTTTATAATTGTGATAGATGTCAGATTTTCCCCTTCAATGGTGAGTAGACATTGCCACCAGTGATAATATGAGTATCCTTTTCTCCAGATCCTTACAAAACTGTGATGACCATCATCAATTCAGGATCAATGTTTAGAAGACTATTAGAGTGAATTGAGTATCTGATGGAAAGCATAATTTTAGATTCCAGTTTATTTTCAACAAAAGTATTGAGCAGTGAATTTGCTATCTGTACCAGAAAAGAATTCCTCACCCTGATTCAGAACTGCCTAGTAGTCTCACTAATGGTTGGTTTTTAAGTCATAAGGTAAAATTGTCATTAAAAATTCCTTTGATAACCCATGTATCGTGTGACTTTATCCACATTGTTTTCAAAGTCTATGAAGTGTGATACAAATTTTGGGTGAAACTACAGATGTTAAAAGTATGCATATTCATATTTTTTGTTAAGCAGCCAGTTTGGTAATCAATTATGTCTTTCCCTATAAAAATCTTTAATTTTTTGAAAACTAAGTGGTTTCCCTCTAATTCTAATTAAAATGTCTATCTGTGTGTTTAATATTCTGGGACAGAAGGGACTATGGAGTCTTTTTCATAGAAACCCTAGCACTTGTGCAAGATTTCTGCTGGGATGAGTCACTTTGTGGTGTGCAGGAAGGAGTGACTGACACCTTCCCTGAGGTCTGTGTGCCACACTCCATCTTCCTTCAGGGAATCCTCTGATCGTATACACCACCACCTTCCAAACATTCGAACAGTGACTAGCACTTAATGTTTTTCCCTAAAACTGGGAACAGATAATAAATAGACTCAACATTTCTCACATTTGGGGAGGTTCAGTTCAGTTCAGTTCAGTCACTCAGTCGTGTCCGACTCTTTGCGACCCCATGAATCGTAGCACGCCNTTTTAAATTTAACTTTACAATACTCTATTGGGTTTGCCATGAATCTAACTATCAAGGTCTGATAAAACTTCTTTCAACTTCCTAAATCCAGGAAAAAGAGTTAAAATACTGAAAATTCAAATAATTGGAAAACTAAATACTAGAACCGAGTTAAAAGAATTGTGGACTGGTGTAGAGAAAATAGTGGTTCACCTTTGGTTACTTTATTAAGCAGATCCAAGTGCAAAGGATGTGGGCAGATATGTTAACCATTGCCCACTCCATGAAACTATTTCAGAGAACGACGGTGCTTACTGATCAAGGAAACAAGCATCGTTCCTCCACCATTTAAGTGTGGGCTTTTGAAGTACAAAATACATTTTCCTGCTCAAGTTCCTCTTTTCTACATTGGTATGTACGCTGCAACACTGAATCATCAAGGTAGAATGCAGGATGGTCTGTGGTTACATATTGTACTTTTTTTCTGAGTTATTCATTATTATTTTTTAAGATATTGGAATATAATTGCTTTGAAATCTTATGTTATTTTTTGCTTTACAACACTGTGAATCAGCCATATGTATACATACACCCCCTACCTCTTAAGCATCCCTCCCAATCCCCTTTCTCCTGTAGATCATCACAGAAAGCCTAGCTCAGCTCCCTGTGCTAGACAATAGATTCCTGCTAGTTATCTATTTTACACATGGCAATGTACATGGGCTCCCCAGGTGGATCAGTGGTAAAAGAATCCACCTGCCAATGAAGGAGTCACAGGAGTCGTGGGTTCAGTCCTTGGGTTGGAAGGATCCCCTGGAGAGGGAAATAGCAATCCGCTCCAATATTCTTGCCTGGGAAATCCCATGGTCAGAGGAGCCTGCTGGGTGACAGTCCATGAGCTCACAAAGAGCTGAATGCGACTGAGAGACTGAGCACAATGTGTACAGGTCAGCTCTACTCTCTCAATTTGCCCCCACCCCCGCCAGCCCCACTTCTTTGAAAGCCATGTTCCACACAAGTAAATGGAAGCAGGGATATACGTTTGAATGTGCTTCATCCATTGAGCGAATCAGAAGATATGAAAATAGCTTAGGAATTTACCTCACCTAGGGAAAACAGAGCAATGATGGATTAACGTTGGCTAAATGCTAAGACTGGGCTTCCCCGGTGGCTCAGAGGTTAAAGCGTCTGCCAGCAATGCGGGAGAACTGAGTTGGATCCCTGGGTCAGGAAGATCCTCTGGAGAAGGAAATGGCAACCCACTCCAGTGGGTTCTTGCCTGGAGAATCCCATGGATGGAGGAGCCTGGTGGGCTACAGTCCATGGGGTCGCAAAGAGTCGNTTCCCATGAAGTGATGAGACCAGATGCCATGATCTTTGTTTTCTGAATGTTGAGCTTTAAGCCAACTTTGGGGAGGTTACTGGGGAAATTTTTCTGATGGAGGTGATTTCTTCTGACAGTTAATCTGTGCTTTCATATTGTAGCATTCTGATAGAGTCAACTTTTTTCCTTACAAATGAATGCCCAGTAGATGATGATCAGGATAATGCTTCATTGGACTTACAATGCATATCCCCCAAGCTCCAAACTCTGCTTTTGGGACCAAAACAATGTCTTGTTTTTGTCTGCTTGACTCTGTTCTTGTCACCTTGTCAGTGTTTAATAAACGTTTGACCAGAACTGAATTCTAGCCTGGATGATTGCAAAATCTTCATATTGATCTCACTGATTCTTGATTTTGCTGTTCTTAATCCACCTTCCAAAACTCTACTCATGGATCTTCATTTTACATCTTCATTGTACTCTAATGCATTGCATTTAAGGTTCTTAATCGACGTTTCCAGCCTCATCGTCAGACATCCTGCTTCCCTTCCCAAATCTCCATTATCACTTAACATAATAGGTTTTAGTCATTTGTTGGCAATTTTGTCTACACCAGTAGACTGTGAACTTCTTGAGGGTAAGAGGTGTCTTATTTTATTTTTATACATCCAGTGCTTATCAGAACTGTGTGTAGTAAGCATTCTATAGCAATCTGATGATTAGAATCTGTTTGAAATTTATCCAAAGTACTTAAAATGATTACTGTTTTAGGCAGAGGAATTGAAGAAGAATAAAAATCTGACTAGATGTTGTGTGCTTGTGAAAGCTTTGCATAATAATTGAAAACGTAGAATATCATCATGTAGTGTCAACTTGGTCAGAGATAATCACAGTTAGCATTTTAGCATAGTTTTTCAGTCTTTTTTTAAGTGAAGGGTTAGTTTTTAGATGATGGTTAAACTTTTGAAAGAATACTTCAGATCTGTCCTTTATAACCTTGAACTCATAACTGAGTGAACTACTACACAGACCTTGAAATCTGTATTCCATTATCTATGTGACTGTTACCCAGTTTTCCACAGGTTGTCATCTTTCAGAATTAAGGCTTAAGTCCAGTCTCATATATTTGACATGACAGTGGAAGGAAGACTAGAGCCTATCTTGGGAAAACTGTATTTAAATTTCAATTCTAACATTTAGTAGCTGTGTATGGTAGATTTATTGCACATTTATGAAAACATAAATAATACCTACCTTGCAGAGTTTGTCATTATTTCATTGAATTTTATATTTATGAAAGACTGATATACTTCCTTTAATAAAGTTGGAAATCAGTAAATATCAGTTGAATTAAGTATAAAGATATGCCTAATTGAACTGTAAAACTGCCTATTCTGGATTGCTTCTAAGTAAATCAGAAATTTAAAATTATGGTGTAACCAAGGGGAAGCTTAGGAATGTAGTGGTGATAACTACTTAGGCTGCCCATGCATTCCTAGGGCTTGTCAGATTGTCTGTTGGTGCTCTGTACTGGTATTGCAACTATGTGCTCTGAAGGCCTTTCGTATGATCTTCTATACCCTTTCTCAACTCTGCCCAGTGCTGCCCCCTCATACCCAGCTGCCAGCTCTTCACACATACACCACCCACATTTAGACTCGTGGGCAAGAAGCTCAAATAACCTTACATACTCAGATGGCCTGGAAAGTACAGGCCAGAGCATATGAAGGAAGAAAAAGAATTACAGCTGCTAGGTTTGATGTAAGGTTCTGAAGGGGCCTTCTTTAGAACATCCTTTGTTTTCCTTTAAAATGTACGTGGGACCCAACTTGTGGGATATTAAGAGGAGATATTATAATAATGATGATGCTGATGGTAGCTAACATATGTTGAGCAGTCATTGTGCCAAGTACTGTTTCAAATGCTTTTGGAGATCTTATTTTGTCTCACAGCATCCCTGGGATAGATATTCATATTATCCCCCTTTTATTTACAAAGGAGGAAACTGGTGCAAAGAGCAACTGGCACAAGGTCACACAGTAACTGAAAGAGAACTTTTAGTCCAATTACTATTAGAAAGATTTCTCATAGTAACTAAATTCCCTTGGATGAGGTCTGAAACAGACTTTCTGGAAGCATAAATTTGTTCTAAAGCTTATGTTACTATAAAAAGCAACATAGTATGAGAAAAGAGATCAGGCCAGTTCAGTTCAGTCAGTTGTGTCCGACCTTCTCCAACCCCACGAACCGCAGCATGCCAGGCCTCCCTGTCCTTCACCAACTCACGGAGTCTGCCCAAACCCATGTCCATCAAATCGGTGATGCCATCGAACCATCTCATCCTCTGTCGTCCCCTTCTCCTCCTGCCCCCAATCCCTCCCAGCATCAGGGTCTTTTCAAATGAGTCAGTTCTTCGCATCAGGTGGCCAAAGTACTGGAGTTTCAGCTTCAACATTAGTCCTTCCAATGAACACCCAGGACTGATCTCCTTTAGGATGGACTGGTTGGATCTCCTTGCAGTCCAAGGGACTCTCAAGAGTCTTCTCCAACACCACAGTTCAAAAGCATCAATTCTTCGGCGTTAGCTTTCTTTATAGTCCAACTCTTACTTCCCTGGTGGCTCAGAGGTTAAAGCGTCTGTCTCCAATGCAGNTTTCTGGAAGCATAAATTTGTTCTAAAGCTTATGTTACTATAAAAAGCAACATAGTATGAGAAAAGAGATCAGGCCAGTTCAGTTCAGTCAGTTGTGTCCGACCTTCTCCAACCCCACGAACCGCAGCATGCCAGGCCTCCCTGTCCTTCACCAACTCACGGAGTCTGCCCAAACCCATGTCCATCAAATCGGTGATGCCATCGAACCATCTCATCCTCTGTCGTCCCCTTCTCCTCCTGCCCCCAATCCCTCCCAGCATCAGGGTCTTTTCAAATGAGTCAGTTCTTCGCATCAGGTGGCCAAAGTACTGGAGTTTCAGCTTCAACATTAGTCCTTCCAATGAACACCCAGGACTGATCTCCTTTAGGATGGACTGGTTGGATCTCCTTGCAGTCCAAGGGACTCTCAAGAGTCTTCTCCAACACCACAGTTCAAAAGCATCAATTCTTCGGCGTTAGCTTTCTTTATAGTCCAACTCTTACTTCCCTGGTGGCTCAGAGGTTAAAGCGTCTGTCTCCAATGCAGGACACCCGTCTGTCTTGCTGGAATAATAAAACAATTAGTGAAGTGATGGATATAATTCCTGGTCTTCAATAAATGGTGACTTTTATTTCAGTCATAGGTTCAGGAATACCTCCAGCATGTGTGCCAGTGTGGTACAGCTGCTGATTTTGAGTGCTACAACTTTAATGTATCTTTTTCATTTTATGACCAGGTTTCTATTAAGGGATTTGATCAGTCCTTATAGTATCAGACACAGAGTTAATCTACACTTCTTATTATACTGACTTAGATATTTCATTTATGCAGAATAGCTCCAGCCTCCACAACACACACGCATATACATCCCATCTTGAACCACTGAAGATGATATTGACCAGACTGATAATAAAAATCATATTAATACTTTCCTGATGCTCATCACCGTTTGATACCTGAAAACTCTTTCCTCTCCAGTCAGAAAGATGAGCTGAAGGAAAAGTCTTTCCCTAAAGGACTTTCTGCCAGGGTTCAAAGAGTTCATTTAAAAGGGAAGTGAGCAGAGGTAAAGAGGATCAGTTAATGTAATGCCAAAAACTATAAAATAAAACTGATGCTGTGAAAAATAAAATAGAAAAATAAAAATCATACTTTCTTCTATATATAAATTCATACGCATTTAATAAGAAGTGTACCTAAACTGTCCTTCCAGCCATTGAATCTTTAAATACCTCTATTAACTGTTCATGGGGAACTTTGCCACAAACTGGGGTTCAGTTTTGCTGTGATTTATTTAATAAACTTATGAGACCTAATGCATTGTCACTTCACTGACAGCGCCTTGAAGAATTGCCATCTCTTGCTGAAACAAGTGTGTTGTATTGACTTCATTGACCCAAAGGTGAGCAGGGCAGCTTTTTCCAGAAGTGGTGATGGGTTTGACTGATCAGTCTTTTGCCTTTCTGTACATCTCAGCCAATGGTCTTTGTGACCAGTGTCATTTATTTGTAAAATAGCTAACTGGAATTGGGTGCTATCTTCAGGAACCAAGTAAAGTTTCTAGTATTAAACAGGACTTAAACCTTTGCTTCATCAAAGGTGCAGAGAGAGATTAGGGGGGTTCAACAATAAATGGTAGAATATTTTAAGTATTAATAATATAATCTAATATGGGATAATTTGGGGCTTTCTTTATGTGTAATATATTTAAATTAAAACATTGAGTAAAAATATGTGGAAGGAAAACCTGGATTAAGAGTTAGAAATCTGGGCTTTGATCCTGAATTTGCTGCTTTGTCACAGTGTGAACTTGGGGGGAAAAATCATTTAACCTCTCTGAGCCTCAATCTCATAAAAATGCTACAGGTTAATTACCTTACTGATATTATTGGAAGGTTGAGTGAGGCATTATATGTGAAAGCACTCTGTAAGCTTTGATACACTATGAAGATAGAGATGAATGATGCTGATGAAGATATATCACAAGAGGCAATTGTGAGTCTTTGGAATTGGACAAGCTGGATTCCAAAATAGCTGTAAATTAAAACCTGTGTGACCTTTAACAAGTCATGTGACCTTCCTGTTACCATCACAACTGCTACTACTACTGCAGCAGTCTGGAGGTAGAACTTTAAAATGATGACATGCTAATTAACATTAGAGTTTGAATCAAGATATATCCTGATTTTACAATAATCCCTTTGAGGACAGGGACTGTCAATTATAGCTTTGAATCACCTCATCTTCTGGGACAGTGCTGTGCTGTGATGGCATTTGCTGTTCGATGAGTTGTGACTGTTGGTCAGCTCCGTGTTGGGTGCTGTATGGGGCACAAATGAAAAAGAACCCCTGGCCTTATCCTTGAGGATGTTTCAGTGCACCTGGTGGGGCTCCACATTCATATTTTACCAGAGCTAATTGGAAAGTCCTTTCTGTTTCCATATTGTACTCTGGGAAGAATTGGAAGCATTTGAATCTGCAATTTGTATTCATTGACTGGGGAGCTGAGCAGAATAAAGCTTTTTAACGTGGTTATTTTTAAAAGAAAGGAAATGCATGCTCCATCTCCTGGTTTCCCTAACACTGTCCTTATTTCGTGTTTTTTTTTTTTTTTTTTTTTNTAAGGTCTGATCTCAATGTTGCAGGCTTCGAATCACAGAGACAGCTGTTTTCCTGGAAATGACTGATATTTTCTTTCCTGGTCTCTTTGATCCTTCTTTTTTCTCATTAACTTCTCTCCCTCCCCCCCTTTTTTTTTCTTTTTTTTTTTTTTTTTTTTTTTTTCCTAAACTGAAAGATGAACCCTCCCCCAAGTAGTTACTGAGGCCCTGCCTTTAACAATTTTTGTTAGTGGTTTTATTCAAAACTTCAATTTGTTTTTTAAGAGAAGGACTTCAGAATTGTAATTGTGATTATTTATTTAACACGTTATGTAACAAGCTGCTATTCACCAGTAATAGCCAATTAGAAAAGAAAATAATCTTGCACCACAAATCGTAATTACCATTATAAAGCATTTAATAGCAGGAACTGTTGCTGAACAGTAACATAACATCAATCAAGCTATCTTTGCTAAAGCACCATACAACTAATTTTCACAAATGGAGGAGGGAAGAGGAAAGTGAAAAAGAGTCTGAAAGCTTATTGGAATTGCTTACATACTAGTTGATGGATGACTTTTGAAAGCTTTATAAATATGCATCCTCATGAAGGAAAGTAATGCTGTAATCTACTGGGACTTTGAGTTATTTTTCCAGCATCAGTGATCATAGATTGTATTGTTCGGTGGCGAGTTCACAAGGAGTCAAAAGATCTGGATTTTAATCCCTCTTCTGCTTCTCACTGGCTCTGTGGTTTTAGAGAAGTTATTTGCACTCATATTTAAGATTTCCTGGTATGTAAATGGGGGAATTCTTTACGTCAGCATTCTTTGAACTGAGAAGGTAGACTTAACATCTAGGGAGCCTAATTATACATTAATTCTAGAGTCTGTGTAGAAAGAATATATATCTGGATTTTCCCTTAGGAATTAGATACACATTAGTTGCACATGTTAATGTTACTAATAAAATATATCAAGTTAGAAAATTGGTGCAGAGCCACAGGCAACAGATAATTTTTAGAGTCTCTTAATCCAAGAGATTATGGATAGATCATTATGACATGTCTCATTTTACCCCATCCCTTCTCCTTTCCATATTTTAATAAATGATGCAAATCTGAAAGGGCTTTGATAGAACTGAGAATTAGTTCATTCAAAAAACTGTATTAAGCATCTATTGTGTGCAAGCTTCTGTATTTTAGACACTGTAGAATACAAAGATAGAAAGTCTTGCAGTCCAGGGTTTTATGGCCTAATAGGAAAGATAATGAGGCATAAGTACCTGTATTACAAAGTAGAAAGTTTTAACGGCCATCAGAGTGATCAGGATAGAGTTGAGCAAGAAAGAGATTGTACCCAGCAGGTGGTGCTGGGCCTTAAAGTTGAGTAGGATTTGAACATGCAGAAATAAGGCATCCTAGGCTTAGGCAAAGGGAGGGAACAGTGAAAAACTAAAGGCATATGCATCAGGTAACAACTCATTTCATTTTGCCCTGAGAAAATGTTAGGTAAATGGAACAATGAAAAGAGTTTTGAACAGTTTGAGGCAGATGATGTGGTTTCAAATGTTAGATCCTTACTCAGCAGTTTTGAGGAAAGGAGATGATAAGATCAAACTTTAATCAGATAACAATGTACTGATGAGGGAAAGTTGAGTCAGGAGGCATTGGTATGTGCCAGAGAAAGAGATACTGAAGACTGAAGGGTGTGTGTTCAGTCGTGTCTGGCTCTTTGCGACCCCATGGACTGTACCCTGCCAGGTTCCTCTGTCCATGGAATTTTCCAGACAAGAATACTGGAATGGGTTGCCGTTACTAGACTTTAATATATACTCTCTTTAATAAAGTCAGGTGATCATCAGTCCTGTAAGGAAATTCCTGAGATTTGAAAGACATTCCAGGACAAAGCAGGCTGTGTATGGAGATTCTTTCTTTGATAGATTGGGGTTTGCTAGGGCTCTATCATAAGGAAGTTCCAGAGACGATAGGCAGAGAACTCCATAATGATGACAAAACAGGCATCAGAGTAGACAGGTAGAAAGTCTGGTATCTGGTAGTGTTAAAGAAAACCAGAGCTGGACGGTAAAGTGGTAAAAAACAGATTTTATTCAGCAGCTATTGGAATGGAAGGGAAGAGACCACAGTATAGAACTGGACTCAATTCTTAGTTTAAAGAAAGGTAGGGATTTTTAGACAAGGAACAGGTTGGGTAGGTTAGGTGATAGAAAATTCCTAATAGGAAACATTAGGGGCATTCTGGTGTAATGGAGCAAAGGGACTGTGCGCCTGTGATCTAGAAAGCCAAACTGTAACAGCAGGAGTTTGCAGCAAAGTCAGGATTTATTGCTGGGCTCCAAGCAAGAGAAACAAGCCTCAGATCTGCTCCAACTTGGTCTTGGAGTTACGGGTTTTTTAAAGGGGAAGAAGAAAGAAGCTGTTTGTGACATTTCTGTGACATTTATCGTAGTTTTGGGAGTTAGGATGTCTCTGGTTCACAATTCTCTGGCCAGGTGATTCATGGCTCAGGGGGTCTATTAGCTCATCTTGCCCTGGAGAAAGAACCTGAGTTTGTATGTTAATGATAATATCAACAACAGCAATTTTAGTCACCTGACTCTGGTTGTTTAGTGTCCAGTTAGCACAGGATTGAGGTCAGAGGGGACACGAAAGGGAATCAATTTTCAGATAGAGAAGTTAATCATAAACTCAGCAGGGCAACTGCATTTTAGGAGGATACAGTTTCACCAGTTATACAGACTCAACAAGATTCTTGCCACGAGCCTGCCAGGGTAGTAAGATATCACCTGGAGGATGGTAGAGACAGAGGAACCCCGTCAGAGATGGATAATGGGGGATTCTCTCCAGACTGACTTACCAGGATTCTTGCTAAAACCTGTCTATGCAGGTCTGGCGTGGCCTGATCAAGAAAAAGATTCAGAGGAACCTGACTATAAAGTCTGGTCAAGAAGAAAGTCTTTGTCAGTAACAGGAACACACCCACAAGAAAACTGGACTTGAGAGACAGGATTCAAGTCAGTTAAAAAGCCTTAGAGAAACAGGTTTAGAGGGACACATACTCTGGGTGAGGTATCAAATCAGACAGTTTACAGAATCAGGACAGCAGATTGAAGGCTCAGTTACTAAAAAAGATATACAAGTTGAGGCTTCGTTCTAAGAAATTAGTCACTTGCCCGGTGACTAGCATTCCAGCCCCAGATGGAGATGAAGCCAAGAAGACTGAGTTGGTTTAGAGCCGCTGGCTCGAGGTGGTCCCTGCTGGAGCAGAGCCACACTGTTGGTGTAGGGCCCCTGCCATGCTGACTGGCAGTGCCGGCAGGGCCCTAGCTCCAGGCAGCTCATTACAGTGGCCCATCTGGCCACTGAACTCCTAACCCTGTGCTCATTAATCCTGAATAATCAGGCAGTTGTAATATAATTCTCAAGTATAAGGTGATAATAGCCTTTCTTTTTCATGACCCCTAGACTACATGGGTATTTGATGCCACAGAGAAAGATTCCTGTTTTGGATCTCTTTCCTTTTGAAACATCTTAGAGTTTTTTGACAAAACAGATGAAAATTCAATGTTAATTATTTCCCACTTGTTCATAAGGTATTTTTAAGTATCAGTCGTTATTGTTGTTTCCAGAAATAGATTGCAGTTTGGTTTTACTTTCATTTAATGAAACTCAGAGTGCATCCAACCATATAGATTTACATGTTCTTAGAGTCTAAATCAATTTAAAAATGAATTAAACCTGTAAGTAATGGACAGAAAAGAACTTCATTTCTTTGGCATCATACTTTTGAGATACATTCATAGAAAGTGTGTTCTTGTTTTGGTTCATCTGTGTGATGGAAGTAGGTAGGGCTGATGTGAATTTAGTATGCTGTCTATGTTTTTAGGGACAGTATTTCAGGACTCCATTGATTTCTAAGGTGGAAAAAGTATTTTAACCAAAGAGACTTTCATGTGCAAATACTGAGTTAAATAGAACGTCAAAGCATTCTTACTTCAGGACTTTTTAGCATACAAATTTTTGTGGCTGTTAAAGAGATAAATGTTACATTACAGTTTCCCAAGTATTTAACTGCACTATCTTTTTCTCAAATAGCACCTATTAACATTTAATGAGACCCTAGTGTTCCGTGGAATTTGATTTGGCAAATGCTAATCAGGGTCATCTCCTCCATAAAGTGATCATATTTATTAAGAGCTTAGACACCCTCAGTGGTTCCATCTGTAAACATCTTCAAGAAGAGATTGTTCACCCTGTTTCTATAATAATAGCTATAACCATTATTGTTCATTTTATAGCTTTCTTGTTTTACTTCAGGCCCTTAGTGGAGAAGAAATAAGTGTAGAGTGTTAAATACAGGGTAAAAACAGTAAATACAGATATTTATTCTATCTCAGAGAGATGTGACATCCTCTAAGGAGCATTCCTCCCCGCCCTCCCCGCCTCACCCCCCCATATTCAGAAAGCCAAAATTCTTTTGAAAACGTTCCAGGAAGCATTGAAATCAATATTTGTATAAACAAAACCTACCCACTTTAGCACAATATGAGAACTCTTCAAGTTTTCTTTTGTTTATTTTAGTGTCCTGCTCTTAGTATATTTGAATTGAGATTTGAATATTGAGTGATATAAAAGGAAATTGTTCTAAGTAACCAATCTCTGATCTACTGTTCCAGAGCACTCAAGCCTATGCTTCTTATTAAACAAGGTAACCATAGCTATTGAATGCATTATTTAAGGTTATAAAATTTTAATTTACATTCTCCTATCAAGTTTCATCGACTTCAAGAATGTAGGTTAGTTGCAGTTTTTTTCATTGCCTGTGTTTGGCATCATTGTCAGAAATGTCAGAGTTTCTGAATTATTGTTTATAAATGAAATGATGAATCCAGACATCTCTTTGATGTAAAAATCCACCACTAGTGTGATGCAGAGAAATTTTTTATTGAAATTTTTTTTTAACAGCTTAGAAATGATTCATGGGGCCATTGTTATTCACTTCTAGTTAGCAGTGTTCAGAGCCAACTGGCAAGTCTCCATTTCCTCAAGATTCTCACTATTAAA
Source organism: Neotragus pygmaeus (assembly GCA_006410875.1). NCBI lineage: Eukaryota > Metazoa > Chordata > Mammalia > Artiodactyla > Bovidae > Neotragus > Neotragus pygmaeus. Next base: position 567,554 of record SJYV01018065.1, read on the forward strand.
TGTGGTTTCAAAGTAAACTGATTTAGGCAAGCAGTGTGTAAGTGAAACAATTGGATTGCTCTTTTGTCACCTTTTCTAAAAATTACATGTTTGCTGGCGTTTTTGATAGTATATTAATCAGATTCTGAATTTACCTTATTTATAGATATCAAAAATTATTACAGTGTTATCAATATTCGCTGATCCTTGGACCCTTCTGTGAAATGCACACATACTTGTGGAAACTCAAACACATTTTCATATACTTATGGGCAACATTTTTTATGTTATATCTTTCATAAGTTATACTTCATAAATATTATAATCCTCGTTATAAATATATACCTCCTCTGTTTCTCTTCTGGGCTATTTATACTCATTTTTCAAATCTTAGCTTAAGTGTCACTTTTTATTTGAAGCTTTTCTTGAACCATAGTGTGAATTAGCTTACACACTTCTTTGTAGCCTTAATCATATTACACTTTATAATTATCTAGGAGAATCCCATTACCTGCTTGTAGAGAGAAAAATTTTAATGCTAATAGTTCCATTGATATATATTATGTTCATTTTCAAGGGCTGCCTGTAACAGATCACACAAACAGAGTGGTTTAAAGCAGCAGAAGTTGATTCTGTCTCAGTTCTGAAGGCCAGAAGGCAGAAATCAAAGTGTCAGCAGTGTCACACTCCCTCTTCTCTAGAGGAGAAGCCCTTCTTGTCTCTCTCAGCTTCTGATGGCACGGGGCATTCCTCGACTTGTGGCAGCATAACTGTAGTGCCTGCCTCCGTCTTTAGCCTGTCTGAGAGGTCAGGTAGGCTTCATTAGGAGGTGAGACCTAGGCAGTGGTCTTGGCCGGGTGGGGTGGGTCTTCTTAATAGCGGAAGCCGCATGAGAAAAGGCATGGAGAACCCACGCACCTGCATATTACAAAGCCTGAGATAGCACGGAGAGGAGGAGACGAGGCTAGAAAGGGCACAATGGCTGTATTAAAAAGGAGTTTGTGGGCCATGCAAAAGAACTTGGGCTAGCTCCTACATGATGAGGAGTGCTGTAAGGGTGACAAATATGAATCAGATTTTCTGGAGAGGAATAGCCTAGGGCCAGTCCTAATGTAAAGATAAATACAGACTTCAGGGGCGCTTGTGAGACTAGCACATTCCTCATGTAGTCCATACTGGGTGCCAAGCTAAATGCGCTTGTGCATGTTCAGTTGTGTCCTACTCGCTGTGACTCCATGCACTGTAGCCCTCCAGGCTCCTCTGTCCTTGGGATTTCTCAGGCAAGAATATTAAGAGTGGGTTGCCATTTCCTTCTCCAGGAGATCTTCCCTCTCCAAGGATTGACCCTGCATCTCCTACATGGGCAGGCGGATTCTTTACCACTGAGCCACCAAATAAGTCTCTCCCATCAAGATTGCCGGGAGAAATATCAGTAACCTCAGATATGCAGATGACACCACCCTTATGGCAGAAAGTGAAGAGGAACTAAAAAGCCTCTTGATGAAAGTGAAAGAGGAGAGTGAAAAAGTTGGCTTAAAGCTCAACATTCAGAAAACAAAGATCATGGCATCTGGTCCCATCACTTCATGGCAAATAGATGGGAAAACAGTGGGGAAAGTGGCTGTCTTTATTTATTTATTTTGAGCTCCAAACTCACTGCAGATGGTGATTGCAGCCATGAAATTAAAAGACACCTACTCCTTGGAAGGAAAGTTATGACCAACCTAGATAGCATAT